>WBMW01001708.1:831324-913183 GCA_013396635.1 Penelope pileata
TTTTTTTTTTTTTTTTTTTTTACAAACCAAAGCAATAGTACAAATTTTATATCATGCCCAAATATGTGATTCTCAGGTAAGTTGCTAGTCAGTTCCAACCTGGCACTTTTGGCCTCACTTCGTGTCACATTTGACATTCTATTAAGCTCTACCTGCAGATATAGAGAAGCAATCATGAATTCGTCTGCAGGATTCCTTAGGCAACATCCTGAAACTTTATCAAACTTGTGTGTTGAGAACAGGCACAATAAACAAGAGTCTGCTCCAGCAAAAGCAGAGGAGAAAAGGTTCCGTTAGTACTCTACTCAGCTGGTTTGGAAAGCATTTAACAAATCTCTTAGGGAGTCGTTTTTAAAGGGAATTCAGCATTGCTTCCCTTCCATGGCATCCATGCACATCGGGTGCCTAAAACACTGAAGATTCAGGCCACAGCCTCTCCCTATGCCTTATTCCCTGTTCCATAGAAAGAAGGCAGTAACACATCTTCCCCCACAGACTGTTAAGAGGACAGTGGAGCTAACACCACTGATGTGTGGGTGTTACGCTGATGTGATCTGTGCACAGCTCAGGTTCAACCTTACTCAAAGTGAGAGTGGTGGCTGGGTTAGAAACCTGATCTTCACAGAATCTCAGAAAATAAAAGTGTTCATACTCCTCACAAAAGAGCAGTCAAGACAATGCTAAATACGCTGGATGTTGGACAGTGTGACTGCCACCGTGCTGCTGAGCAGTAGCAGGTAGCTGGTGCATCCATCGTGTCTGCATTCACACCTTCCTCTCCTGCACAACTCCATTGAGCAGTGCTCCATGACTGTCTTGTTTAAAGGTAAGCCAGAGGAAATACGAAATCTCCATCCTTGGAGATACTCAAATCTCAATAAAGCACAGACCAGAGCAAGCAGGTCCAGAGGTCCCTTCAGGGGTAAATTATTCTATGATTCTGTTTGCATTTTGCAGACTTCTTGCTTGCCTCCTCACCTCTTACTTTGACATATTTTAGAAGAAGAGGCCTTCATTCAAAGTCAGGTTTGATTTAATTTAATTTGACTGCTTTTATTAAACATTCAAACATTAAACAGTCTCTTCACATGAGCATTTTGTTTTGGATCGCGTACAAGATTTTATTTAATTTGACATGAATTATTTGTTACTTTCCCACTCACAAAGGCTTTGGCTTTCAACTGAGTGAAATCCTTTCCTCTTTCCCACTGCTCCCTGTCCCATTTTTCATTTTGCCTAATGAACTGAAAAAACACATCTTTTGCACAGATATTTTAGTGAGTAATGTGCATCAAGAAGAGACTCCAAAAAGAGACTAAATTCTGCAAGTGCACATAGTTCTCTCTCTCAAGAAGCTGACTTGATTAACATGATATCCCCATAGCATATATGCCCAAGCTTGACATCTACTGAGGGCCTGACACAGCTCTCCTGTACATCTCGGGGACTCACTGGTGGATTTGTGACCCATCAGAGTCCTCTTTTTCTGCCAGTGGTTCTTCTGTGATGAGCAAGACCATTTGTGACTCAGTGCAATTTTCTTAGTCATTTCTCAGGCATTTGATCATGACCTCCCTGCAGATAGAGGTCAGACTCCCCTTGACTTCAGCAGTGTGATTTCAAAGCCACAAACAGGTTGGAGCAAAAACTACAATACTAGCATTTTTGCAGCCAGTCCAGGGATTCTCAAAAGCTGTCACAAACTGAGAGGCAAGCCTAGCAGGTTTCAAAGAGCCATTTACCAGCTCTGTCCCTTTTATATCATTGTGAAGATGGAGAAAGATAGTAAGGTATGGAACTGGCCAGATGTAGGTCTTTCCCCACTCTGATAGGTTTCTTCAATTTTTGAAAATGAGTATAAGCAAAGTGGTGATGTAATTCACCTCTCCAGTGACACAAAAGCTGCAATAGGAGACAAGCAAGGGAGTATATAACTGGGTATCTGGATAAGATGACCCCTTCTCTAAGAACCGTGAACATCTTCCAAGTGCTCTGTTTAACAGTAAGTCCTGAGACAGAAAAGCTACACTATATAGAATTATGTCCTAAGAAATCATTTAGTGACACTGATTATTATTTTCCTTTTTTCCTCAGTCTTTCCTATCTTATCTATTAACAGTATTCCTTGCCCTTGTGTCACTAGAGAAAGAACAAGCCAAAGTGGGGAACATAGTTAAACACCATCCTGAAATTTATGTGTTAAAGGAGTTTTAAACTTCAAGGAGTGAAGCAACTGTATTGTCCTCAGTTCTGAGACAACATGGTATGTGACCTCTGAGGAGACCAACACCAGCACCTGCAAGCCTGTCTGGGTGTACTTAGATGTTGAGGCCCTCATTTAGCAAAGTAATTAATAAGGTTCCTTAACATTGTACCCTGAGTACTCTTCCCAAACTTCATCAGAAGTTGTTGTCTCTTGGAGCTTGTTGAACACCTAGCTACATGATTGATGCCTGGACTTGATGATCTTAAGGGTCTTTTTCAGCCTGAATGATTCTATGATCATTAGATTCATCTGCATTATGCACTTGAATTAGAAAAGCACTTTGTTCAAGAGGTTCATAGCTGAGTGTGTGTGATGGAAATCAGCCTCTGCAACCAGGTCACACTGTGTGATAGACTTTAAGTTTACATGTCCAGATTTGGAGGTTTGAGCTTGAGGGAGAACACTTTCAGTCTACCAACCCTGGGATTTCATTAGTGCCTTCCTGAAAGCTCATTCTGAATGATGTTTCTTAAAGTGCTTTGAGGACTGGACAAGGGCTGCTCTGATAGAAACGCTTTCTATTTTATTATGTTGGCCCACAACAGTAGAAGCTGAACCTTCCCACCAACATTCCCTTACATTTTGTTGCCGTGCGACAGATGGCAGCGGAGGAGCAGTCTGACACAATGGCGTCTGACAGGGAAGCGCATTTGAAGCAAATGTGCAGAACTGAATTCCTCCATGAGGAAGAAATGGCATCCATTGACATTCATTGATGCTTGCTGAACATTTATGGAGACCAAACAGTGAATGTCAGCACCGTGAGGTGGTAGGTGGTGCATTTCAGCAGCAGTGACAGCAATGTGAAAGACAAGCCACGTTCCGGACAGCCATGCAGATTTTTACAAGCGCAGCATGCAGGCTCTTGTTCATCACTGGTGGAAATGCACAGGTAACAATGCACAGTGACTGTGTTGAAAAACAGTGTTTTGTAGCTGAGAATGTTCTCTATCAAACAGTGTTATTGTGCTCTTTGTATCTGTTGTAGTTTCCATGGAAACAAATAGGAGGCATTACTTTCAGAACAAACTATGTACCTTGAAGAGTTTGTGGACCTCCCAGGACGACATTGTGCATCACAACCAGTTAACAGAGCAGTGCTTATAGTATCATGGACAGACTCACCAAGGCAGTGGAGGAATAATAGCTTCCTCATGCTGTCACACTGGCCTTTTTGAATTACCATATTCGTAAGCACTGAGAGAGAAAATCAGATGCCAAGGGGCCAAGATAAAGAATGAAATGCCTCCTAGGACTGGAAGGTCTGACTGCGCTCAGGAGACAGCAGATCCAAACTGAGTCATGAAGCAGCTTTACCTTACAGAAGATGAGAGACGGGATAACTGCAGTGTCAAACACAAGGATGTGAATGGACTGAGATTTACAAGTTATAACAGCACCTATGTAATGGTTTGGATTTCCATAAAATGGGTCCAGAGGAACTGCAAAAATCACACTGTGAAGTGAACACTGACACTACATAATAAAACAAGTTTTCTGTACAAAGCTGCGATAAAATAATTTTACATTTATCATCCCACTTAATTGTAATGGGTCTAGAACTAATGAGCCTTACCTCTAAACTCCATTTAAGACAATAGTTAATTGCCTTATTTTAATAAATGTTGGCAGAAAGGTGAGTATAACAATGACTGAACGCTCGATTACCACCTAGTCTAGAAAATGAAGATACAGCTTATTAATGATATAAACAATCTGAAAAGCAATTAGGATCCTGAAGGTAGAATAGGCAACTCTTAAAAATAAGGTAATAAATGAACTTTCTGATCAAACATAAAGCAAAAAGAGCTTTCAGAAGCAAGAAAGCTCATTGCCTGGGATTTTAGTTTGATTCATTTCTTCTTCCCCTCCTTGCTATCTGTGACATGTTCAAAACCTGTCAACAATAGTGTCATGGGAATGCAAGATTGACGAGCAAAGAGCAATACATTCATGCTGAACAGTTTGTGCTGTACAGGATGGACGTATTAAATGTGCTAGAGAGCTTCGCACTACTCCCGCACCAATAAAGGAAAAGGATACACAGAAGACCTGAAAACTGAGGGTCAGAAATGAAGAGAGCTGCAGTTGCTGAAAAAGCCCATGGGAAAGCTACAGAATTAAACTTTGCTATACACATGTTCTACATCTCAGAAATAGTTGTGTAGTTCTAACTCTACAAAACCGTGGTGTGTGGAGATCCTAGTTCAGCTCCCACCACCCACCCAAATCACTGCACTGCAAATATCTTGCTGTCCCCAGTCGTTTTTGCTGATAGGCTTGCGATTGCAAGCTCTCTAGAGCAGAGCACACCTCTTTGTAAATGGTGTGTAACAACAGTCATTGGTTCTTCAGGACATTTCTGTTATGTGTGTGACTGCACCAAGAACACATCATATGGAGGAGCCGTCCTTGGCCTCTTCTCCCAGGTAGCTAGCGATAGGACTAGAGGGAATGGCCTCAAGTTGTGCCAGGGGAGGTCAAGGTTTGGGATCTGGACAGGCTAGATTGGCTGGGCTGAGGCCAGTAGGATGAGGTTCAACAAGGCCAAGTGCCGGGTCCTGCACTTTGGTCACAATAACCCCATGCAACGCTATAGGCTTGGGGCAGAGTAGCTGGAAGACTGTGAAGAAAAGGACCTGGGGGTGTTGGCTGATGCTCGGCTGAACATGAACCGGCAGTGTGCCCAGGTAGCCAAGAAGGCCAATGGCATCCTGGCCTGCATAAGAAAAGCCAGCAGGAGCATGGAGGTGAGCATCCCACTGTACTCAGCTCTGGTGCAGCCGCACCTCGAGTACCGTGCTCAGTTTTGGGTCCCTCACTACAAGAAAGACATTGAGGCCCTGGAACGTATCCAGAGAAGGGCAACAAAACTGGTGAGGGGTCTAGAGCACAAGTCTGATGAGAAGCAGCTGAGGGAGCTAGGATTGTTTAGTCTGGAGGAGATCTGATCACAGTCTACAACTTCCTGAAGGGAGGTTGTGATGAGCAGGGGGTCAGCCTTTTCTCCCAGATAACTGATGAGAGGGAATGGCCACAAGTTGTGCCAGGGAAAATTTAGGTTAGATATAAGGAGAATAAGGTCTGGCACTGGAATGGCCTGCCTAGGGAGGTGGTGGAGTCATCGTCCCTGGCAGTGTTCAACAGGCAACTGGATGAGGAGCTACAGGACATGGTTTAGTAGTTTAGTGGGTAGTAACGGTGATAGGAGGATGGTTGCACTAGATGATCTTGTAGGTCCTTTACAACCTAGTATTTCTATGATTCTATGATTAGATATTAGGAAAATCTTATTCTCTGGGAGAGTGTTCATGTACTGGAATAGGCTGCCCAGGGAGGTGGTGGAATCACCGTACCTAGAGGTGTTCCAGGTATGTCTGGACGTGGAACTGAGGGATGTGGTTTAGTGGGCAATCTTGGTGGTACATGGAAGGTTGGACTAGATGATCTTGGAGGTCTTTTTCAACCTTGATGATTCTATGACTGCCCAGCATGTGTCTCTCAAATATTTCATTGCTATCTACCCCTGTGAACAATGCTGCCTCACGTGACAGAGGGAGGGCATGGCATGGAGGGCACTATATTTCTTCTGTTATTCTTACCTGTGTATATTCTTTCTCAATTGATTGTAAAAATGTTTACATGTATGGCTCTTTCCATCAGGCACTGAGGAAGTCTTATTTCTATACATTTTCATCATCATTCAAACCTTTGAGATGCATAATATTTGGCCTCATCTCTATTTTGCTCCATTAAGAGAAATTAGATTCTTTCAATAGAATAATAATGATTACTGTTGAAGGCCTGTAATTAATATGTTCAACAGAAACACAGTTCTACCTTTCCCTTTGATTTACAAATGATTACATTCCCCAGCAGTGCAGACAATGTCCTGTTTGCATTCATTAGTGAAGCTGCTGCCTGAAGTCAGGGCATCTTCTGATTTTCTCTTTCTTTGACAAATCTCTCTTCTTGGCAGTTTGCAGCAGCAAATTTCCATTTTTTCATTTGCTTTTTTGTTTTATTGTTCTGTGACCGATTGTTCTCTGTTTATCTATATTTAATCACATTCACTATTTAATATTGCTTAAGAGTCCAATTTCAAAGTCCATTATCATTTGTTGGTCTTTAGCATAATTTACAAACCAGAAAACCTTGATTTCGGTGTCATTATACTCATTGTTAATATAAACAATAACAAAGCTCACATTCTGCAGCTGGCTTCTGCAGAGTCTCTTATGATCATTAAATTTTTTTTTAAGAGATAGTTTCTAGAATTAGCCTAATTTTAAGCACTGTGCTAATATCTCATGGCTCTACAACTCTGCCTTTTAGATGTTATTTTAATTGGAAACCAAGGAATTGGGTTAAAAATGAATATCCTACCCAGTGTAGCGCTCAGTTTCATTAAGGAAACCTTTACACTGACAGTAGAACTCGCCATGTTCTAACAAGCCAGTGAAGCGTAACTCTTTTTATGAAATCACATGGGTTTTCTTGAGTGTAGCTTACACTGTGCATTTTGTGTCCTTTAGGAACTGATCCATCCTTTAAGCCAGCTCCATTCAGAGAAATTAGAGTATTTTGCAAATCAAGAAATGGAATTGCCTCAGACATGTACTTTGCAATCCCAGGCAAGGTATTACAGGTTTTAACAATGGACATACATAAAGATTCCACAGAAGTTTTGACTCACGCAATCGACAACAGCAATCTCCCACTCAAATGATGATCCTCCCATGAGTAGCAAATCTCAGAAAGAGAGGGACACGCCTCTATGGTTGGCCCTCAGCTGAGCCCAGGGCAGTCCTCAGGTCCACCCCTTCCAGTCTGAGGGCAGCACAGATGACTGCACTCCCAGGAACAACCACACCCCTTACTCCAGGTGCTCAACTGCAAGGCTGTGACCTAATAGTTCCCCTACATAGAGCATCGTTTTCAGGTGGCACAAAGCTCTGGGGATTTCATATAGGGTAAAAGGTGCAGTCTGAGGAGAGCATGAAAGTCCTAGCAACGGCTGTGATTGCCTTCTCTTTTTATTTATTTATTTTATTAGCATAGCTTCTTTTCTGAACAAATATTTTCAAGATGAGACTGTTTCTGCAGCTTTTCCTTCTTTGTTTTTTAAATCCTATCAGTGAGGGCATACATATCCAGACTAGAGCAGGGTGCTGTCCTAAATTAATCCTTGAAGCAATTCTTATTCAGCTGACATTGAGACCTGTTGAGCAAGGCGCGAGTGTGTGCCTTGACTCTTCTATGATTTTTTGGATTTGAGGATTCTCCCAAGATATTACAATTACTCACTTGGAAAGCAACCTCTTTTGTGCTTCTTGTCTGGTGAACAGACGCACACAGGCACAGAGGCTTGAGTGGAGCATGATTGCTAAGGTATCCATCTAACAACCTGCTTTCAGTTGCTCATAACTTTGCCAAACATCAGTTAGCTGAATAAAACTCATGACCAAGTCTACCTCAGGCTGAACTCACAGACTCTCAGCAGAGGCACCATGACTGCTCTGAAGAGAGGACAGAGAAAAATATGCTTATGCCAGGCAACCCTTCAGACTTTTCTTAGCAGCTTTAGTACCGCCTTCCCCATTTGAAAATATGGCAGAAGAGTTACCTTTATTTCAAAATTAATTGTGCAAATCTTTACATTATCTGTCAAATTGAAGTTTTTGAAAGTTACTTTTATACCAGATTAGTAAAGACTGCTGAGGTTTTGAGAGCAAACCTTTTCCGCCTCTGCTTTTTGCTGAGAGTTCTCCAGCCACTCATGTCTTAAAGCTCCTGCATTGCTCTCAAGCAGAGAAAATGAAGAGTTTGTTCCTCTCAGCTTGTTGACATACGTTTTTGCAGCATATGTTCCAGCTCCCCCATGTCAAGGACATGTGGGGCATAGAAACAAATGAGTTTCTGTCTCTCCTGTTCTTCCATGGCTTCTCTTTGCACCCAACACACATGCAGTTTGGATGTGGGGAGGGTAATTCCTGAGACAGACAGTCTGCTGGAAAAAAGTTAAATTACACAGATATTAAGGGAAGAAAGACAGAAAAAAATGCCTGGACCAAAAGATTAGCACTAGGAGGTAGAAGACGAGCCAAGAAAAGTGACTAAGTCTGGGACCAAACAGAAGAAAAGAGGAGGGAGGGAAACCTAGCATGCTAATGATAAAAGGTGTGCAGAGAAAGATCTGACTTCCACAGATGGAAAAAGAGTTCAGACCATTAGACTCGTGCCACCAATGAAAGGGTGTGAAGTCCTCTAGCTAGCTACATGTCTTGTCTTCTTTCAATGCAAGACTGCACCAGAAACAGTGACATAGCACTGTTCTCCGTCAGTCCAAGTGACCAGGGCCATGGACCATGTTGTTGCTCTGGCCGGTTTTGGCAGACTGACGTATCTATACAATGCTGTATGTTGGAATTTCTCCTGTGTAGTAGAAAAGTTCTTTTTAGCCTTTTAAAATATGGAAGAGCCGTCCTGGTAAACAAAACTTTCATTAGAAGTTCATAACATAGACTGCAAAATCAATTGGTCAAGTCAGGAGATGTACATTGACAACAAGGATCTCCCATTGCTATAAACACTTATTGTAACTGAAAGACACAAGAAGCAGCCTTAAATCCCTAAACAGTTATAACTTCTGATGCCAGTTTCTTAAAACACCTAAAGAAAAAAGAAAAAGCTGCTCCATCACCTGTCATATCCTACAGTTCTTTGTGTCTGTAAATGTTCATAAGATATCAGTCAAGAATGAATTTTAACCTTTATTTTCCCTTTTCTAAAGAAGGGGTAGAAATTTTTGATATACAGAGCAGTGAGCAAAAGTTGGCCAGCTTCATCTGGAGATGAAGGTAACCCTATATATCTTATTAGCTGCTTTAACATCTTTGAAGATGAGAATTGATTCTTCAGCCCCTAGGGCTCACCTGTGTGGAGGGGAAGGTGAAATAACAGTATGGGAAGGGGCAACTTGGAAAAACCTTACAGTTTGCAACTCCATAATGTCTGGTGTATAAAATGGTTTCTTAACAGGAAGGTGTAAAATCTCAAAAAAAGGAAAGTAAAAGTCTCATATTTGAGACACGTTCTGCCTCTCCTGTTCTCTCTCAGCTCATACTGCAGAAGCCAATATTATGCAATCTATTTTAGAGGTATAAATTGCTAGATGGCTTCCTCAAATTCATGTCAGATCACAAACCAGAATCCTACATTTGTGCCGAGAAGAAAGAGATGATTTAAGGTGAGATATTGGAGCAACTCAAACCCAAGGGCTGAGGTTAGTCTCCTTCAGAGCACCTGTGTTAATCCTGTTATAAAATTAAACTTATTGTTTCCCAAAGAGATGTGACGGTCTGCCCACATTCCTGCCAAAGGAATTTTCAGATATATTTCAGAAAGGGAAGGTTTTGGCCTTTGCTCTGCTTTGGCCCTTTCCCATGCATTTTAGTCATCTATGTTCATTTATTTAGCACTGCGCACAGCAGAGTCAAAATCTAACAAACTGGTTTCCTCTGTAAAGAGAAGAGCACTAGCTACTCACATTGTGGGCAGTCAGAAAGGTTATAAAAATATTTTACAAAGGCCAGAAGATGGAAATATGAAAAAACTGATTTTTGGAGTTTAGTAAGTTGCAGTTTTCCTAACTTCCACTGGTGTTTAAAGTACTCAGATCTTCTCAAATAAGGGCTGAAGAGCAATTAACATGCAGTACCTCCTATCACTGTAACGAAAATATCCTCAAAATCTACATTTGGAGGAAATGTCTTCTATTTCTCATAATTTACATTGATCTTCACATTTGCAAAAAAGTGCTTGTTTGAGACTACACATGGTGCAGGCTATGCATTTCTCTAACTTATCTCAAGTGTTTTGTAACCATTTTTGAAGAAAAGTGCTTCTATAGTCATCCTCTCTCACCTTTGTTATTGCATTGCTACAGGGTCTCTTGGTCTCACTGCAGACTTTGCAGAGTACTTCAGCTCTGCAGATACAAATTCTGCAGAATGAGAGCCCTCATTTTCCTAGTTTCTTTCTTGCTCGATCTGTGGCTCATTTCCTAAGATCTAAGTTAATTAGTCTTTGATCTTTTCTTCTTCCCACACAAACCATCTTCTCTGATTTCAAAAACTAGTTTTCATTCTGGAGCTGCTCATAGGGGGCTGCAAAGAATGTGTGCAGACATCCCCATGGGAGATGAGAGAGCAAAGGGACCCTTAAGCCCTCAGATCAGGGCTGAGCTATGATTTTACCCATCTCTCAAGTGGTACCTACCTGATCAGCAGAAATTTTGCTGTACACCTACACACACTCCATGCTAGTTGTGCTTGTCACTGAAAGTTTCTGAATACCTGCAAAAGCTACATTAAACCCTGGGAAACTTTTTCAGGTTCTGCTCCAGTCTATACTGAACTAACTTTGATGTCTTTCCTACAGCCAAGGCTGTTCACTGCCAAACTAGCTAAGGGAAGAATCGTTTCCTTCAACCTTGATCTGCAGTGGTGACTCTATATCCCCACTCCACACCAAAAGCATCTAAATGCTCCTGTGCATCTGGAGTCCTGCCCAGAAGAACACAGGCTAAAGAAGGATGAGGGATGTGGGGAGCAAAGTAGATTGTAAAGGTATGGGGAACACTTGTGGCCAGCAGAAATAGTTGCAAACATTTTCCAGGCACACAGACATAGCAGACAGGGCTGGAGGAGCCCCCAGCTCAGCCCCAGCTGGAGAAGTTTCTGTGAGGGGTCACTAGTCAGGCTCTGGCACTGCTGCTATGGAGATACTGAGAAATACCTTCTCCCCTTTGGGTTGGACCAGTGACAGTGCTCTTGGCCACTACAAGACATAAGATTTTCTCAGATGTGAAATTGGGTATGTGTGAGGAGAGATGTGCATAAGCCCTGAATTTATTGTCTGTACTATTTCATGATTGTTTGGCTTCAGTCTTAATACTCTCCTCAGAAAGATTCAGAAGTAGGAGTGGAGCAGCAGAGATGAGATATCACATAACTAAGCAGGGCTCAGCCAGATCCGCAAGACAAGCAAGAAATATTAGATAGATGCTTCCACACTCATTCCTGATTCATTTTGATGAGATTTTTGCCCAAAGAAGGGGTGTTATCAAGAAAGCTAACAGAATTATTGCCTGACCTTGAAACTTGCTTCACATAGCAACAGAATAAGAATATGGGAGAGGAAAAAGCCGCTAATAGGATCTTCAGGGGAAAAACCCACAAGCCCAAGATAGAAGTATTGCATTCAATCAACACGGCCTGTGAGCCAAATTCTGGTGCAAGGAATGATGCTGGCTTCAATGAGCTTATTCTCAAGAGGCCAGGGAAAAGCATAGAGGCTCAAGTGCATGATAGTTTGCAGGAGTTCACTGTATTATACAGGTAATTACAATTGCCCTTACGCACAGCCACTTAACTGTCATTAATTCATAAAATAATTATCAGAGTGCTGCTCTAGTCAGATTTCACATTGAACTTCAATAGAGAATTCTCTGCTGTTGAATACTAAGAGGAAAAAATAATCAATATGAAATAAGGGCTGCCATAAATACTGGATGGGCGTGATTCACCCTGCACAAGGGGAAGACTGTAAATAGAGAAAAAGAGATTCAGCATTGAGAAAAAATGGATTGAACATGGGGTGGTGGCAGCGAAGATGCCTCCTTCCTCCTTTGTGGATGAAAGTTTCTCTCTTTGGGCTTTACATGGTGTGTGCTGTCAAGTGATCCAATTTTCAGCTCATAATGGGAACACTGCTTATAGACTGTGCATGGGGAGACTCTTGTGTTTTGTTTCAGAGTGAAGGCGAAAAAATATCTAGGGACATTTAACATCATTTTTTGCCTAGGAGGATTTATGTGCTGCAGCAGGTCACTGAGACACAGAAAAGGTGTCTCTCCATTTTGCCAAAAACAGAGTTAGATTTAAGAGGATTTACACTATTGGCTTTCGTAAATATTCTTTCCAGAATATTCCTATCACTGATATCTTGGTTTATTTGATGATACTTTTGCTGCAATTACATTGCTTCAGATTTTCCTTCTTGACTTAAATAGTAATGTGTTGTCTGCTTCTGTTTATCAGTTTGTATTTTTATATAGAGCTAAGTAAGCCCTTCAAGATAAAATTAAAATTCAGCAAATTGCCTTTGAAGGACATTCATATCATCTGCATTGGCAGACCCTTACACTATTCCTAAAGATCTTTTAAAGAGTACTAGTGTGTTTGCCACTGAGATTGTATTTATTGCTTTGCATTTCTCAAATAGGAAGGCTCCGTTAAACAATACTTAATGTTTCCTCAATTTCATATTTGAACACTATTTGAACACTTGGTTTAGTATCATCTAGCTCAAGCAAGTTGGAGCTCTTTAATCTATTAATTCATTCCTAAGTCTCCTCTTTAGGCTCTTCATTTTGAGATATTTGTTTCCAAATTTGCAGCTATAAAAAGTGGTTTTGGTGAAGAAATCTTCCTATGCTGTGGTGAACTGTGAAGCAAGAATTTTATTTCATTTTTCTGTAAAATAGCTAGTACTTTACTGTCTAGTCAAGGGTAGTTTATAAGCATAATAAGATAAAGCCATTTTTCAAAGTATTCTCTCAGCTTTTGTTATCTGTAATAAAAAGTTAAAATAAAATGAATAAAATATTGCAACAAGCCTTTGTAAATAAATCCTTCCAAAAACCATTAGAAGGCACTATTGAAAGAACAAAACTGCATACTAATTTTTGAATTACACATATGTGACACATCATAGTAAATCAACTACCTTCTGTAATAAATACTCACTTAATTCCCTGTGAGTTTGGATCTCATATCCCCTGGAGATATCTTGTCCCTTCAAACAACTCTATTGCTTTAAGCATGAAATTATTGCCTAAGCATGAAAGCTTGAAGCTCATTATCTCTGTCCAGGTATATTTTAGGCCTACTGCTTTCTGCCAGGCTGTACACAAATGAGGCTCTCAGGGGGATGTTCTTTGGCAATAGCTGTCAGATGGAGAGCAGGAGTGGTGAACATCAACTTTCCGTGAGCTGCACCCATAAGTACTGCACTTGTGTTATTGATGCTGTGGTATCCAGACCTGCAAATGACGCCCACCCGGCTGTGCAAAATGTAAATCCAGCTTTACAGGGTGGGTGCCCTGGGGCTGTGCTCTCACAGGGAGCTGTTACTGGGCAAAGCCAGTAGCAAACAGAGGCTCTACCCACCTGCCCCCAGTAGATGTCTGCAGGCAGGATGCCTAATGGGAGCCAGTTCTCCCCAGCTCTCTTAGGAGCTGCCTGTGTTCAGCTGGAGACAGCCCGAAGTGAGTCAGATGGCTGATAACTCAAAGAGCTCTGCAGCCCCTCAGGGAAGCTTAGGGTAAACTGCTTAAAGGGGGTCACTTGCCTAGGGTCCCCTCTGACTGCGAATCCTCTGGGATCAGTGCAAACAGCCAGGGACCATGAGGACATCAGACTCCCTGAATTTTTTCAGCCTGGCTTCTTCCCATTCCTTGCCAGAGCAGAGAGCTTGAGCAGAGGGAAGCACAGAGAATTCCCCTGAATTTCCCAGTTCCCTGTCCCTGCTGCCTCTTGCCCTGCAGCAAAGGCTGCCCTTTGATCAGCACTACAACCGTATGTCCAAGGGTGAGGGTAGGAGCAGGCTGTCCCCAGGCAGCTGGCCAGGTGACCAGATGGCCATACGAAGGCACTAAAGACTGTGAATCAACTGTGGATGCAGAGGGCATAAGTCAAACAAGAACATTTAAAAGTCTGCCCAGCCTAAACTCAGCCATCTGTGTAAATGGAGAAGAGTGTCATTGTAAGATCCCCATCTTAGGGGCTTCTCCTTCTATCTAAGAAGCTAAATGTGTCCAATCTTGTACTGTTCAGAAAGAAGCTCTCCTGTTCCTGAAATAGCAGTCCATAAGGGAAACATCTTTTATTTCAGCATACTTGTCTGTTTTCTTTTAAAAGCAATCAAATTAAACCAGAGCAAATCACTCTGGAGAACCCTAGAAGCGTCAAAGTGCTGTGCTGTTCTTGACACTGCTCTGGATGAAGATCAGCAAATCCTCCCTTTGAAGGAACGGTTTGAAGGAGGGAAATACCCCCTGAAGTCAAAAAATCTGTGCAATGAGGCCAGCACCGACTCCTGTTAAGATTGCTGATGACTCACTTCTTATTTAAACAAGAAGCAGTGAGTGTTTGGAAGCGATGAGCAAGATTTTGCCTGCTTGGCTGTGCGTTTCGGCTACCAGGTCAGAAAAGTGCTAAAATCTGCTACAGAGGATATTTACTTCACAGGATAATTCACTGATGGCTTATATGAGAAATGAGTCCTTTTGCTTAACGAGTTCTGTATGCATTCTCCTTCCAATTTTGGCTGAACTTTCTTCTGAATTTGTTGTTTAGATTGGGGCAGTTTCATTAAGCTTCCTTCGAGTAAAGAAAGCTATTTCCCATCTAATAGGTGTTCTACTATTATCCTAATTCTGCATTAGTCATACTCTGATTGCTTTAAAGAAAGCAATATAGCTAGTATTTTACTACCTCCTTTTTCTGTTGTTTTCTTGGACTCATTTTTGAAGCCAGTATTTGAGAATTTACAAGAGAGAAATTAATATATTTTAAGACGAATAATCAAAAGTAACGCTCACTGTAAATGTAAATTTCAGAAGAGTTCCCACAATAAAGCCACCTAATTCCCAAGTATAAAGCAGTGTGTTCTGCTTGGATTCCTTCAATAACATTGTTTTCTGATAAATAATATTAATTTACAGATAATATGGGAACAGCAGTCTAACATGGCTGAAGGAAGACGTTTAAAGGGACGATAAAAAACATTTATAGCGTTAGAAAGTCCAGTACATAAACACATCATTAACTGTCTGCAGGCAATTATTACAGTTTTGCTGCCGGACAGGTGACACAGAGGAATGACAGAGGTCCTGGTCAGGTTCCTGCTGTGACACAACTTGTCCACATGTCCTTGTCACCATCACTTGGAGTTGAACTGCACAGGGGTGATGAGGCACCTGTTGGCAACTGTCTGCAGTTGCAATTAGTGCTCATACACCACTGTAGATGTGATTGTTAGTCCCTTGGGGACACATTCTCGTGGTCCATGATTGCTGCTCCAGCCAAGGACACTTTGCTGATTGACAGTTCATGGACAGTTTGCTAGCAGCAAAGCAGGTCATCAGTGGGGTTAAACCCCTACAGGTGCCAACACTGTGGTAGCAAGGCATTTCGTGTGCGGCATCCCTTTCCATTTGGATCTGGGTAAGAGGCTTGGGCCTGGGTCAGGCAGAATTGGCAGCTACTCAGTAGTGGGATGCATACAAAAACCTCACATAACTGGGGACCTATAACAGCCAAAAATGCTGGACTCCACGGTTAATGCTGAAGGAGGGGAACAGTTGAAAAAATCTGATTAGAAACACAAGGTGCCAAATCATTTGCTATCTTGTTTCTTCATTTATGGTTTATAAAGGAAAACAAATGTCTCCATCAGGGCCTGTGCATAAGCACTGCCAACTCGCTGCGTGAGCTTGGAGGAATCCCTCATCTCCCATGTACTCTGATGTTTGTGCACCGAGGAGCAAGGGCAAAAGCACAAAATGAGCCAACAGTTCAAAACTAGATGCCTTTGATTCACAGAGAAGCTGGAGTTGAGCATGCAGCCTTGGGGGTTGCCCCAAGACATAGAGGGGTCAATGACTGAGACTCAATAACATTGAGGACTTCTGGTCAGTCTGTGCCAGGTTTTCCTCCTCATTTTGGCTCTCCAAGCAGCACCAGGTGGCTTGGCTGCTCAGGCTTGGCCTGGGATGCAGGAAAGGAGCAGTCATGGCTTCGGGCCTTGGCTGGGAAGGGTGAGCACCTTTGGCAGGATGCTGGCTCTTGCAAGCTCCTCCACACTGCACAACCTTCCAAAGACAGCCAGCCCACGGCTGTCAGACCTTTAACAATCATCATATAGCAAGCGCAGACCTAAATTCTGCAGTATATTTGTATTGTGGGGAGAAAACACCTGGATATTTTTTCCACTGTCACTCTTTTCTTGCCATTTTGTAGAAACCTAATACGAAGGAGGGACACGGGGCTAATGAATTTCGACCCGTTTAGTCATAAAGATTTATACGTGTGCCTTAGAGCTAATATTGACCAATCAAATGGCTCCCCAAATCCTTCCCATTTTATAAAAGTTAATCATACCCTCATGGCAGCCCAGGTACAAAATAAATTTTGATTTACTACTCTACTAAAGTGATCGGTATTTTATGCTGATCGTTAACCATATTTCACACCAGAGAACTGTTATATTAGAAAGCAGTAAAATGGTGTGTATCACATAACGATATTATACTTGGGCCCCACACAGAATACCAAGGGCTTATTGAATTTGTGTCTGAAGGGGACATTTGTTAAATGCATGACCATCACAAGTGAGAAAAATGTGTATTATTTTCAGAAGTTTATTATGCTACCACATGGTGTTGTTGTAACCTTTTTGAATTTTGTGCTATAAATGATGTTGATCCACGTATTACTCTGCAACGATCACGTAAAGGGCTGAATATTGAGAACTGATTCCACCTTTGTCTGTGGATTTTACTGGAAGTTGCAGAGCATATTGGCGTGGGTAGGCTTAGGTGTAATTTTATCCTTGCAGCAGAGCTAAGGTTGTAAAAATATATATTTCGTAGGGTTTTTTTATTATTATTATTAACCACATTTCAAAAATTGTCTCCTGTTCTAGTGTTTAAAAACAGATGAGCTCAGCAATGGTAATTTCTCTAGAAGGTTTGTTGATATGGCCTCTGGCTTACTAAGCAAGCCACAAGCATACACTGTAATTGTCCTGGAGAATAAACATGATACTCATAATGCCATCGCCTGAGAGCTTAAAGAGAAATCCCTTCCCAAAATATATGTGTGCGTGTATGTGTGTTATACGATGCCTATACCCTGGAGAGTTCTAATGGAGATATTCAGACAAGAAAGCTGATGGTGTGTGGTTCAGCAATATTGTAAATAACCACACCACTACTGCTCCAGAAACCTCATTACACTTTCAGTACAGTTCATCTGAAATAATATATTAGAAAGTTCAGAAGGGTAGGACTGCAGGAAAGCTTAGGAGTGCACTCTGTAGGCCGTGTGATTATTTTCCCATATTGTTGTCTTGATAAATAACGTTGGAAAGCTTCCACATTTTGTACACAGATGTAGTGGTTTTGTGTGGCAAGGTTTTGGTAGTAGAGGGGGTGCGGAGTGGCCTCTGTGAGCAGAGTGCAACAGCTATCCCACGTCAGATCAGAGCCAGCTTAGATGTCCTAAAAGGGACCCACCACTGCCTGAGCTCAGCTATGAGCAACACTGGGAGTGCCTCTGGGAGAACAGATTGAAGAAAGGGAAAAACTGTTGTGCAACAGCAGCTTGGAGAGAGGAGTAAGAAATGAGACAGAAACGGCCTTGTAGCCACCAAGGTCAGTGCAGGAGGTTCTCCAGATATGGAGCAGAAGTTCCATGCAGCCCAGGAGAGGCCCATGGAGGAGCAGGCTGTCCCCCTGCAGCCCATGGGCACCACACATAGAATTGTAGAATGGCGCGGGTCAGAAGGAACCCCAAGGATCATCAGGTTCCAACCCCCCTGCCACAGGCAGGGCCACCAACCTCCAGATTAGGTACTAGATCAGTACCTAATCAGTACCTACACCACACGGAACAGAACTCCACATGCAGCCATGGAGGAGCCCACAGTGCAGCAGTGGATGTGGCCTGGAGGAGGCCACAGCCCATGGAGAGCCCCAGCAGGAGCAGCCCTGGGCCGAGCTGCAGCCATGGAGAGGAGCCCGCAGTAAGGCAGGAGGCCTGTGCTGCCCACGGGGACCTGTGCTGGGGCAGTGCCTGAAGGATGGGCCCATGGTACAGAACTGCGTTGAAGCACTGCTTGAAGAGCTACAGCCTGTGGGAAGCCCATGCAGAAGCAGTTTGGGAAGGGCCTCATGTGGAGCAGGGGCAGACAGTGACCATGAAGGAGCAGCAGAGATAAAGCATTACAGACAGACTGCAGCCTCCAATCCCCGCTCACCTGATCTGTGCTGGGGGAGGAGGAAGAAGAGGATGAATGAGTGGGAAAATATTTTTAATTTGCTGATAGTTCTCACTGCTCTAGTCTGTTAGCAATAGGTAATAAATTATATTAACCTCCCTTAAACTGAGTCTGTTTTACCTATGACAGTAATTTGAGAGATCTTCCTGTTCTTAACCCATGAGTATTTTTCATTGTATTTTCTCCCTGTCCTTTTGAGGAGGACTGGGAGAGCGGTGTAGTGGCACTGAGCTACCTGCTGCTGTGCAATCACCACAACAGGAGCAGAGCAGTTCACTTTTAAGAGTCAGCCACTTAAAGGCAGCTTGAATGACAGCTAGATTTTTTGCAGTCTCCTTGCAACCACATTTCCATTTTATGTGAGTTTCTCGGAACCAGAAATGGATCAAGACCTCTCCACCCAGCTCACTCCTGTTGTATATACAATTGCATGAGCACTAAGAAGGAAGAAAATTTCTGTCTGCAAAATCAAATCAGTTTAAGACCAGAGACACTAAAATAGGTAAGCTTGTGGCAAATCACATTAGATAGACGTGGGCAAGAGAGAGTTCAAGTAATGCAGAAAAGCCTAGGCAAGATGCAAACATTCATAGGTCTGTTCAGAGTAGCAATTTTGCTCGTGGATGAACCAAGGTTAAACTTCCCAGGCTTTCAAACACTTATTTTTAACCTGTTTATTTGCACATCACTGCTACATTCAGGATTTGCTTCACTGCATTGATTTAAGCTTTGCTTTTCCAATTGTGTGTTCAGGGTCTAAATAACACATTGTCACAACTGGCTTTGAGCAGCTGCTTTGAAGGAAAGGGCAGTACAAAAATCTCAGGAAATCTAGTCTGTTTGTTTGTTTGTTTTAAGCTGATCATTTACAGATCTGGCATGAAGAAGTTATATGAGCATCTGAATTTGTCTTATTTTGACCTTAATTGTTATTTGGCTTTAATTCCTAGGATGGCATTTTGCCAATGAAGGAACAAAATTGCTTCAGACAGGTTCTTTGCAATCCCAGGCAAAGTATTATAGGTTTTAACAATAGGCATAATCAGAGGTTTTACACAAGTTCTGACTCACCCAACTGGTGAGGGGGATCTCCAGCTACACAACACACTCTTCCAGGAAGCAACCTAGGTCCCATAAATGTTCTCCCTTCAAGTAGCTGACCATTAAACGAGCTCAGTGCAGCCCCACCCTGGATCCACCCCTTCTGGTCACATGAGAAGCACAGGTGCAAACAATTTACCTGTGCTTCCTGGGCTAGCCACACCCCTTCACAAAGTGCTCAATCACAAGTTCAAGCCACGACCTAACAGATGGAAATAATAATACTAAAAAAAATAAAAGTGTCCTTGAATTATCAGGGAAAAGCTTGGAAACAGACAGAGTTGACAAAGCACTTTAACAGCCTATGACTCTGAATGGCAGCTGATAATGAGCTCACAAACTTGTGAGTTGTGAGAACTCATCCATGAAGGGGGAATGTAAAAACTTCTTTTATGAGTTTTAAAACACTCATAACTTTATTAAGCTCCCCTTTTCACTAGTAAAAGAAGTTTAATTGCCCTTCAAGGGTGACAAATTATGTTTATTCTGAAGTGATTCATTTTTGTCTCCTGTTGAAGGGATTCTTTTCTTTTGCATTTTCTTGAGCATCTATCTGCTGTGAAATGGCAATGAAAAGAGGGAAGGCTGTCACCAAAGCCCTGGTAAATCATTATTTTTTGAATTCACATTTTCACTCCACAGGTTTTTACTGTACCAATTTTTCCAGTGGTATGAAGGGAGTAAGCTCTCCAGTTCCCTTTGACAGTTACTGAAAGCCAGGAACCTCATAAACATTTCACCATGACAAGCTCTATAATTAAAAATAATTATACCAAAGGTAGGGGGTTTTGAGCATCAAACAGCAATCACTCTTCAAACAATTATTTGTGAATATTTGTTTTTTAGAAAAAATGTATTACGACAATCACAAGTTTATCTTGTTTAACTACTGGGATACTCAGAAGATGAGGTTTGGCCAATGTGTAGTCATTCTGGAAGGTTTTCAACCGTGATTACATATGTGCACGTAGCGTGATACAAGATTTCCCAGAAGTGATGTTGACTTGACAGACTGCTGCAATAGTCTGCTTTGGAAGAGCTTCTCACGTCTCAGAATCTACCTGTCAATGTTAAGCAAGACTTTATGAAATTAACCTTGAAGGGCTTTCCTTCCTCTTCCTGAGGCGGTCTTCAAGGAAGGAGAGCAAACATCGGGCCAACAACTCTAAATGAACACTGTCCCTGTGATTAAAATGTTTTTGTTTCCACATTTTTAATGTAAGCCACTAACATTTGGAAGTTATTGCTATGTTACAGTCAAGATCTTATAACTTACACCATCTTATCTTATAAGATCTTATGACTTAGACCAGCAGTGAGAAGAGACAGAATGTGACTTCAGAAAGACTTAGGAGCTCCATCACAAACTAAAACATCTTGTTGTTGAGTGCTGAGAAAAAACCTGGAAGAAGAAGTTGCTTACATTCCAAAATTTCATTATTATTTACCAGAAGACTTAGGGCTACAGATAGCGCAGCCCAATGCTGACTATCTCTGAGAAAGCTCGAGTTCAGAACTGGTAAGTTGATATCACAGGATCACAGAATTGTAGGTGTTGGAAGAGACCTTGGGAAATCATGTAATCCTACTCCCCTGCTGCAGCAGCTTCCCTACAGGAGGCTGCCCAGGAAAGCATCTAGGTGGGTTTTCAATATCTTCAGAGAAAGAGTCTCCGCAACCTCTCTGGACAGCCTGTTCCAAGGCTCTGTCACCCTCAAAATAAAGAACTTTCTCCTCTTGTTCAGATGGAACTTCTTGTGTTCCAGTTTGCGCCTGTTGCCCCTCATCCTGTTGATGAAATGGTAAGGAAATGAATAAACAGTGGGTGGAGAGCAAAACACTGAAACAAAGACAGAATTTATTAGGAACCTGGTAGCCAAAGATGGGGATGTTTTATAATCACAGTCTCCCGGTGCTCGGCTCCCTTTCTAGCTAACCAGCTTGTTTTGTCCCAGAGATTCAATTTCCTGTACACACAGTTTGTCTCATCACATTCACTTTTGCATTAATGATGATGGAAAAGCCCAGCTCTTCTTTTTCTTTCTGTATTTTGACAGAAATAATCTCTTCAACAAATTAACAGGCTTTTCATTCGCTGAGCCATCATTTTTTAAGTGAGTCTAGCTGTTGCAGCAAGTCAGAGATTTCAAGTTTAGTTCAAAGTACCCTTGTCTTGGCAGCAGAAGCAATTGTGCAGAGACAGGGAAGTTTTGATTCACTGGCTGTAAGGACCATATGTAGCTATCAAATTGTAATCTAGTTAGTTACTCTGGAAGCAGTTGTAACTGAGCAAAGCAGACTGGCTGGCCAAGACTTGTTGTAGAGTTGGGTACAGCTCATCAGTTCTTGCAAGCAGCCTTTTCTGTGTCTGGCTGGTCCCTGACTCTCATCAGTTAACACAGTTATGCTATTTCTAGCATCCTGAAAATGAGCATAATAATTCCTGTCACCATAGTCCTAATCTGTGGAGCAATGTCAAGGTTTTGTACGATGTGCCTGAAATAGGAATTTATTCCTGATTTAACTCCCAGGAGTTTCTTTGAACTTTCAAGGACTTGTGGTGGTGTCTCCTGTCTCTTCAGAACTGGGCCAACATGAAAAGCAGCCACCTACATACATATTCTCATATTCAGCCAAGATGTTCAAGTGCTTCTATGGCTTCTTTCCTATAAAAAGTAGTGTGTTCCACCTAAGCTAACATTACACCTTGGCAATCTACAAAAGAGTGAGCCTGTCAAAGTGTTTTCTTCAGTTTGTGGAGAGAAACAAACACTTTAAAGTCATGACTGTAGATGTATTTATGATGAGATTAACTGCACCTTAAATTCCTTGGCTGTTTCCAATGGTTATACAGGGAGCTCAGAGAGATCACCAATTCCTATGCAGAAGTCTTTATTTGATATGTCTAAATTCTATTAGATTAATTCCACAGGAATAATGACAGTGAGCTAATAGCCCTCAACTTAAGTCTTTTGATCGCTTTTTACCTTCATTATGCACAATGAAAATATTTCCTTTTTTTTTAAGTGTTGTGATTTTAGACTGGGAATTCAGATGTGTCTTGACCTATTAAAACCATTTTAACCTTGCACATAATGCTGCTTGTAAGATTAATCAGGAAAATGTTATTTTTCCTTCAGTTATATTTCTTTGATGTTTCTTTAGAGTGTTTACACTGCAAGGTGAAATGTGTTAACTGCATTAAGAAAGTAGAGATTGAGTTTGCAGAATCTATCTAAACACCATCTCACCCTTGATGTTACAGTCTAATGGGATTTGAATAATATACTGGTATCTAACCTCTGTAAGCAGATTGAATTTAAATTATTTGTACAAAAGATTCAAGGACATCACTTTTGTCCTTGCTGCTATTCCCTCTTGCCCAGCTGGGGTAGGGGAGGTTAAGAAAACATTCCTACTTTTGAGATTGATGCACAAAGTATTTCCTGGAGGAGGATACAATACTACAGGCAGAACTCTGAGCTAATAGAGGAGAATGTGAAACAGCAAGGAGCCACATCTTGCGAACTCATTACAATTTTTCCTAAGTACTGTATAACATAACTGGCTCCTCAATTACACAATTTACTATAGTAGAAATTGGTTTTATGCGTTCTGATATGCATTAATCTCACCTTTCAGTATCTACCTGTTGCATAGAAACTTGTCAAAGAGGTGTTTGATAGCAAGCAATTTATTGGAACCTTTGCCAAAGGTAATGTTTCTATGGGACTCAAATCTTTTGAACCATGTCATGTCACTGTCTGGTTGGTGACAAGAGTCTGAGTTACAAGCACCCTGGCAAGTGCATCTCCATCTGGATCATGTGAGAATCTCCAAAGAGCAGTTCTTATATCCAGTTAGTCTCTGGTCCTCCATTACCACTACAGCAAATGAATGACACATAGATATTAATTTTCTTAAATTGCAGACAAAAATCTCCTGTCTTACAAAAGTACAACAGTACAGAAAAACAAAAAACTGTCCTTTGTGACCCTTTCTGCGTCTTCAAGAAATATTTCTACTGTCTATTTATGAGTATTTTATCTATGTACAATTTGATCAATTTTGCAGTGGAAACTGCCACAGGGAGTCCAGATTCTATACCCAGGATATTAATCAACATGCAAAAATGTAAAAATTGTTCTGAAACACAAAAATTATTCTAGGCACAGCAGGGACTGCCTAGGGAAGTCTTCAGGACGGTCCAAAATCTCCAGCTGGTGGGTTCCTACACTGAGTAGTGAAAAGCTGTGTGTGAAAAGTGGTGGCAATGAGTGCAGTCAGTCGCCTTGTGTCAAGTTAGTCCATTGCTTGAAATTTGGCCACTGAGTCATCAGTGCAGCTGAGGACACAACACATGGGGTGTGCACACAGTCACAGCCCTGATTTCTCACTGCACCACAGCTTTTGCTGCAGGACAGACTGATTGAATTTCATAGCTCTTACACTAACATAGGTGTCTGCCCAGAACTTCTCTCTAGTCAGCTGCAATCCAAACCACTATTTGCTGTTGCTATCTTTTTCCAGTGACTAGGTAGTAAGCTTCTCCCAGCTTGGGTGCTCTGTGTGGATACTAAAGCCACATTGAGTAAATCCAAGTTCCAGTTCTGTGAATGGTCAGTCCCCACTTAACACAGCAGCTCCTGCAGAAGCAGATGCACAGTCTGTCTCCCATTCCCACGCTGGGCAATGGCACAGCTGATCTAAAATATATCCTGTAATTCAAAAATTAAAAACAAAATTAAGGCAGAAATGCTGACTGCTCAACACTGGATCAACAACAAACATTAAATCCCACACCCCCGGGATTTCCCACAGAAAAATGAAAGATTGCCAGGGCTTAGTTTCTGGCTGCTCCTTGTATGCTGGCAAACACAAGGGCAGATAGTCCATGCAGAGACTGTATGGACTTTTTCACAGCTGACAAGGTAGCAAGAAGTGCCAGGAAGAAAGGAAAAGTTTATGTCAATCCTGCAGATTCATGGATGTAGCACATGAGTGTAACTACTCCAGATGGAGCAAACCACAGTATCTCTATCAATGCTAGAATTCACGATTCTTGCAGTGAGCAGCCCAAGGCTCTGCAAAGCCCCTCTGCATAAATCTGAGCTAATGGCAGGTTCTTGTATTGCTGTTTTCAGTGGGCTCCAGGGTCTGGGCTACAAATTTCAAAGCATGGAGGTTTGGTAAAAGCACATGAATTTCACAAAGCCAGTCTCAAAACTCACTGTGATACTCTAGATAGAGTATTTTTCTTCACCCAATGTGTTCACAGTGCTGTACAGAGCAAGGAAAAGATTTAAGATATGAATGTAACCAAAAAACTCTAATCAGGAAATAACACAATGAGGAAGAGACAAAGGATAAATTTACCACTTATTAAATCTCTTTCTTTTCATTTGGCTATTGCTGTTTCTTCTCTCTCTTCCGCTATTGCTGTTTCTTCTTTCTCTTCCGCCTCCCTTATTTCACTCCACATTTGAAGTTTTTGCACATCTCTACTAGGCTGGACTGTTTGCAGTAACAGTTTATTGGCATTATTGGTTCATAGTATTAAAAGCTCCCTCAGATCATGAAATTTTAATAAACTAAAAGATATTCATTCTTGTGAAAAAGCACATGCAGGGAAAATGAATTGATCAGGAGTGTCTGATAATCAATTTCCTCCGGTAAGCATACAAAATAATTACTCATCCAGACACTGTTGTTTAATTTGCCTCCTCTGCTCATGCATTTTATAGACAATTCATCAGCATTTCCAGGCTTCCACCAGAAATAAAATGATATCTTAACAACAGGGCTTTCAGATAGGGATTGTTCGATTATTATGTGTAAAATATATATCATCAAAGCAATCCCCTTCTGAAAAATGTTCTTCAGTATCTTTAACCAAGTCCACAAAATAAAGATTTCTCAAGCTGAGAGCATTCATTACTAACACAGGTATAAAAATAACATCCTTCAAACTAAGTAGTGGCTGTTTGAAACAATGTCATGGTCTCTTTTGTAATGGGTGTTTAAGATTTAGTGGTGGCACCAGCAAACAGAGGTTGATGATGCCTCTGATCTGACCCCTGGTCAGTGTGCTACTGCCTTGGGAATGCTTCTTGAGAAAACAAACTAAAAACAAATCAATACCAACAGCATGTTAATTATTAAACACAGGTTGATAGCAGCAGCGTGTTAATTACTGAACCTTCAGACAAGGTTTGCATCAGATCTGGTGTCTTGGTAAGGAATATGGTTCCTTACACTGTCAGGCATTATACAATGTACAGAAGTATCATCCTTGCCCCAGAGTCCTTGCACATGTAGCAGAAGTCCGGAGACAAAGCTCGTTATGACCAAATGCAGATGTCTGAAGTGGGAGTACAGGCAGTGACATCCGTTACAGTCATCCGTGAAACAAGTGCAAATCTTAGAGTATGAGCAATCTAAAAGGTCTAAGTTTAGGTGAGTGACATCCTGACTGTGCCTAACCATCCCCATTGACTGTAGGAGTGACAGGCTCAGATGGAAACTTTTACCCTGCAGACACCCCAATCTAAGCAAGATGATCCTAAGGCAGATACCATCCCAATGGAGTCACTGAGATTATTGCAAGTCTTATCAGCCATTATCTCAGCACGTCACAGACAGAGACCATCAGTTCCCTGGTTCATCGTTGCAGCAGTTCCTAAAGAAAACAGTGATTACAGTTAAAAGTAATTGCTATCTCTGCCATGCTATCCAGGAAGATTAAGATATTTTCTGAATGGTCTGTGATAAATGCCCGGGGGGAAGAGAGAGAATCAGTCTCAGCCAGCAATGCTGGTTCAGGCTCTTCATGGCCGTAAGTGAAAAGCCCCCACCACTCACCTCAACAAAAGCATCCACCCCGACATGTTCCTGTAATTGAAAATACATGCCCCTGTACAGCAACCATCCTGGTTGGAGAAAGGGATGCGTGTGGCTTGCTCACTTCCTTTTCTCAAGCAGCAATGCAACAATTACTTGAATAACGCTTTCAGAGTGCCTATCCCCCAAGGAGCACTTCTGTACTATGAAAATAGAGTACAGAGAGAAAGCAGTGGAAAGTGTCTCAAGCTAATAAATTCCTGCTGGGGAGAAGGAGTAGGGCGTTTGGCTCTGGGCATGCTGGGCTCCATATTCAAGATTGATTGCTCCATTGAGCCCCATCCTGGGGAGCTTTCTTATTTCCCTTCTGGCAAACATTAACTTCTTTTGCTTTCCTGTTACATTTGCTAATCCTAGAGGGAAATATTTTGCTGACTACAACTGTATTTCTCATGCTAAATTATTCTGCTCGTGTGCAGATCAGCCCTGCAAAGTGGTAAGTCCTCTCTGCTCTCTCCAGAAACAAGTAGGGATGCAGAGAAGCTGACAGTTTACAAAAGGATCGTAAGATCTTCCAGGTTCCTGTTCATTGTGAATAAACCAAGGAAAATGAATCGTCCAGTTGGTGAACCTGCTACCCAAATATCAACAGTCATAAGAAAAGCAGAGCTGGACAACCTAGTGGCTGCTCTCATCTGAGAGAATAATTAGGAACTGAATACATTATTTAACAACTGCTCCATGAGCTTGCAAATGTTACACATACTGGGCTAAGAAAGGCGTTTATAATTTTACAAGGACTCTGCTCATCAGTTAACGCTGGTAGCCCTAGCAGTATGTTTTGTTAGAGGTATTTTCTAGCAGCTTCTTTCATAGCCCAGCATCAGAGAGCAAACCATTGCATTTCTTGTCCTGAAACATTGCTCTGTTTGCTTCCCAACTAAATACGGTCAAGTTAAAAGTGGATTAACACATTACCAGGCTGCTAGAACTGGCAGTAAAGCAGAGTAAAATTTCTCTGATCAAATTTAAATCCTAGTGGATCTTCATAGCAAAAGGAAGAATGTCATCAGGTTGTTAGAGTGAGGACCTGTTCTGAGCATCCTGCTTTACTAATTACTTTACAAATAGAAAAATCAATAAGAAAAGAGATTTATAACACAATCATAAACTTGAAATTACAGGCAGTTCTTCGAATGGGATTTTTAGATGTCTGTATGCACCCTAATATAGACAAGGAACACAGCAGAAGTCAGTCATTGACTGGTTTGTGTCCAGACAGCTTCAAAAAAGTTGTGTGTCACTAGTAAAAACGATATGATATTTCTCTAAATACTTTAATTTAAAATGCAGCATTTTTGCTGGGGGGGGAGCGGGAGAAAGAAAATAAAAAAAAAAAGAAAGGGAGAAAGGAAAAAGGGGGAGGGAAAGGAGAGGAGGGGAGAGATTGCCTCCAGTTGAGTGGAACCAGGCTCTTGTCTTTACTGAGGTGCTGCAGCTAATGTATTTTTATAAGTAATCTCCAGTAGCATCCCCTTTGTACCTCATACAGCCACAAACCCTCAGCATAAACACTTGACAAGGACACATCTGTGTTTTTTAGGATTTTTCTTTTCTCAGTACTATAACATGCCAAAATGACATTAGAAATTTACCAAAGTCAAAACACCATCAACACTTGGCACTTACATTTCCTCCAGGTCTTTTCTGCAGATTCAGAGCATACTGGTGACTGATTCTGCAATGGGGTCACACATACAAAGTCTGTGGTGGATTAATTTAGTATTGAGGAAAGCAGGACTGACTGTGTTATTAGTCAGGTTTGCAACACAGGTGGCTTGCATCTAACCCAGAGAGACCTGGGTACATATTATCCTGAACTGAAGCATCACTCATGTTAAATGTTACAGTAAAAGCTGCCATTCCACCTGCTTCAGTCCACCTGGAGAAACATTTCTCTGGCATTTCAGTCCCTGAGAGCCCTGTTGCATTCTTGTATACAGAAATTAGGAGATAATGGGTCATTATTAATGACACAAGAAGCAAAGAAGCAATTTATAGCCAGATGGGCTTTTACTGACTGAAAGAAAACAAGTCCTTTGAAAAAGAAGATAAAATACAATCCTTGTGGAATGATAACAGTAATTCAGGAGAAGTCACTTAGCTGTCTTAAATTTCAGTAGGACCATAAATGAGGTTCCTGAATTCAAGTGTTCATGTCTGTTGACTGCTTTCCTATCAAGCCTCTTCAATCTCCTAACAGCAGCAGGCATGTTCGTGCACTCACATCACAAACCAGGCTTTATGGGAGAAAAGGCAAAACCTTCCCAATTTCAAAGCTGCTTTTCACCATGATGTATCAGACTGTGTCGATCACCTGAGGGCTTTCCATCCATGATCAGCTGCTATCAGGAACCCAATGCTCCTCTGATTCACATACTTGTGCTTCAGATAGGCCTTTCATCCAGCCCTGCCTGCAATCCTCATGCCAAGCAGAGTATCTACCACCATGCTGATTTTAAGTGCAAGACACCACTCCCCATGAATGGCAGGATTAGGCTCCGCTTATTACTACAAAGTGAAGTATTACTACCTAGGGGATCTTGTCACGAATCAAAGTTACAAATACATATTTGCTAGCTTAACACAGACACATTGCTTTAAAAAACTGATATTTCATGTGTAAATGCTATGTCAGTTATACGTGACCTCTAGTGCATTATCAAAGGAACAGCAATGAAGCATCATGTTGCTATAGTAAACCACTCAGGACAATGCAGAGGTGATTTATTCATGCAGATCTGCACATACTTTTCAAAAATTAACTAATACTGTTCATATAATTCCTAACAAGATAGATAATATTATCCCACTAGTGATCACTCTGTTTAAAAAAAAAAAAATTATAAAATTAAATTGGAGCTCTGAAAATCAAGTTTGAATACTATTTATACAACAACATAGATTTGGGACCTATATTTTCTGCACTGATCTAAGTTATTCGCGAAGCTAGGCAAAGTTTTTGGGGAGAAGGCAAGAAGCAACTGATTTACTTTGCAAGAACAGACAGGTTTTAGACTCAAAAGCTCTTTACTGGGTCAGAAATAAATACACCAAACTTCAAAGGTGAGTGTGAGCCGAGAACAAAGGCATGACTTCAACAAGATTCTCTTAATCACTTAGAAAAAAATAATAATGTTTGGTACCTTTGGGACAGAAGGAGGGATATTACAAAGCAAAAGTGACATGGCAATATCTTCTACTGAAAAGAAATAGAGTTACAGAAAAGAGAGGAAAAATTTATAGTTAATGGAACATGGGTGGTTTAGCTGAGAAGTGATGATGTGCAGTGATGAAAGGGAAGAATTATAACATGCCATAAATGCTTGTCTCTGTTGATGCTGTGATTTTTTCTTATCGTGAGTAATGTCTTTTGATTGTCATCTTTGGAAAGTGTTTTGTAGCTTTCTCTTGAGGATCAAGACTGAGAGTGGAAATGGAGTGGCTGTGTTATAAAATTTTTTCTTCTACTAATAATTGAGTAGTTTGTCCTTTTGCTTTGCCTGCTCAAGTCCTTTCTGATTCATGGCGAGCTGTTTAGTTTCATCCATAAAATTTCTATGAGGGCATTACAAAGTGGGTAAAGTAAATTACTTTCTGGGAGGAGCAGATGTAGGATTCAGGAATTTTAAGTGCTGTCACATTAGAATATTTTTAATATTGGGAACATATTGACAGCTTTCATACATATTATGCAGGCATAATTTGACTCTGCTTTGTACATGGTCTGTGGCATTTTGCTTTTACTGATGAGTTTAGTGACTGGGGTGTAGGTGAAGGTTATTGAAGCAAGTTTCTGAGAAAATTTCAAAGTTGCCTTGTATTTTACTGTCTGTTGATTGTCTTTATTGGGCAAGAAGCTTCTTTAGGCTGTTTAGGTTCTCACTACTGTAGACACGGCCATGTTGAAAACCTGACAGTCTATTATATCTCCTTTGGTATGTTTTGAATGGCTGCTGGGTTTGTATAAGCAAGTGGGCTGACTTGCACATGGGCATGGGCATTTGGTTACCATTTTTATGCTGACATGGTTTGCTGGACTTTGGCACTGCTAGAGCAGAGTTCAGGAAATAGCTTCATGGAGGACTAGAGTGCACAGAATGTATCACAGAAACCAATCCAAGCTTTCAATTCAGCCAGTAAAGATGTCACCTACATTTTCTCGGGTAAAATGCTGACTAAAGTTGGCTTCAAAATGGCTGTTGTCACAGTTGTGGAGTCCCCTCAGTGTCTACAGTTGTTCACACAGTCTGGAGACATTGTGTTGGCAATGACTGGAAAAGATCAACTTCGTAATATATTTGAGCCAAGCCAAAGGTCAGCCCAGTGTGGTCTGTAGGCATACAGGACAGACTGTGCTGTCACCAAGGGTGTGATATTGGTGCATGTTCTTCAGGACAAGGATGGTAGCAGTGATGCGATTTCAGCAGTACCATCAACTTATTTAGCTTTGAAGATGAGTGTGTTTATTTTTTGGCTATAAGATGGGCTTATTTAGGGTAGATTTAGACTAGATATAAGGAGGAAATTCTTCACTGTGAGGGTGGTGAGACACTGGAACAGGTTGCCCAGAGAAGTCGTTGATGCCCCCTCCCTGGAAGTATTCAAAGCCAGGCTGGATGGGGCTTTGGGCAACCTGGTCTAGTGGGAGGTGTCCTTGCCCATGGCAGGGGTGTTGGAACAAGATGATCTCTAAGGTCCCTTCCAACCCGAACCATTCTATGATTCTATGACTCTATGATTTACCTAAAAGCTCCCCTACTTTGGCTGGTGATAACCATCGATCCAGAAAACTATTTTACCTCTCTCCACAAACCTTCCTTCACTTACATCAAGATCCAAAGATCATTAAATATTTCTACAACATTGCAAAGGAGTGCCCTTCTGGCATGCTGCATGTGCTGTCTGCTTTGGCTGTCACCTGGACCAAGGTGCCTGAGCCCTGCCTGGCCACACAAGCCAGGAGATGGCTCGCAGGTGGTGGCCTCCTCCCACCAGTCCTGGTTCAGCCACTGCTGGTGCTACATCTCCCATCACACTCAGGAGCAGCTGTTTGTCCTGTTACTAACTCTGCCTCTCCATTCAGCTCAACCGAGTTCCTGCAGTGGCCACATCTGAAGATGCGTAAACTGTTAAAAAAACAGTAACAGTCTAAAGCCCACTACGCATCACTGCATGCAAGGCAAGGACACTGATTAAATATATCAAGAGGAGTGAGGGCTTGGATTTTTGACAGCTATGTAATGAATTGTGGTTAACTATGCAGTCTCCAGTCACAGAAGAATTATAGACCAGAGAAGAAAAAGAAAATGGAATATTTGACAGCAAAATAATTATTTAGATCCCACTATTCAGAGTGCTTAGGCAGACATGAAGTGGCTCAGTGAGAGAGATGTGTGTGTAGGGGAACCAGAGAAAGTGAGGAAAAACCATGCTGAGGGGGCTGAATAATAGGGAAGGTGAGAGGTGGAGCTCTGTCAGGTTTCTGTGGGAAAGGAAAGGGTGATCTGCTCTGTCTGGGAAATGGGGGAAGTTTACACAGTCAGTTCTCTGGGAGGGATGCAGATTTGTGTCTCCTGCCCACTGCTGGGTGCAGCACCTGCAGGGAGAGTGCCAGCTTGCAAATATCTCCAGGTCCTTCCCCACACAAACCTCTGCAGCTTTGCCAGCTGCCTCTATTGCTTCCCGGGAGGTCTCATGCATGAGGACACCCTCTCGTGCCAAACCCCATCGAGACTTGATCGCAGCTGCTCTGAAGCATCCCAGGTGGGTTCCACGAGCCTGGTCTCACTGCCAGCAGTGGTGCATTTTGCCAACCAGCAGACATAGGCTCAGAGTCTGTTCTGAGCACTAGATTCACTCCTCTGAGTACACAGCCACCAGCAGTCACCTGGCGCCTACCTGAGAGCAATCAGACCAGCAGGACATGAAGCCAAAGGGGGAAGATTAGCTTCAGAAATGGTGCGAGCCCTGAGTTGTAGTAGCACTCAGATAAGTGCAGAAATTGTTTTAGGGAGTGAGTAAAATAGAAGTACATCAAGAAACTGGAAAGAGAACAAAAACTTGAAAGTAGAGAAACATTCTACAGCGTCAAACGGCACAGGCAGAAAATAAACAAAACTGTAGGAAAAAATTGCATTATAATAAAGAAGGGAGAAATTAGCTGGTATTATGATAGTTGAAACACTAGGAAAAAGAAAAGATAGCTGAATCTGGAATAGAAGAGCATTTAGGAAAATCGAGAATCTGACTAACACAGTGTTGCAGCTTTCCTTCGAAATGGGAAAGAAACACATTGAATATTGCAAGAAGTAAAAATTAGAGAGGTAAAAGTATGCTACAGGAAACGTGGCTATTGAGGCTGAATCACAGACAAGGGAAAAACAGTGCTAGGAAGAAAAAAGCAAAAATTATAGGCAGGGACAACAGGGTTTTGTACTAAGTACTAAACAGGAAATTACAGACAAAAATGCAGCTCTAGGAAAAATAGCAGCTGTACAACATAATATGGCAAAGAAACAATGCTTGAAAAAATGAAAAGTCACTTATGAGGAGAAACTGTATCCACAAAAACAAAAGATGACAGCAAAGGGATTAACAACATGGGAACAACTGAATATGAAAACATTTGGGTTAGAGAAAGGGTAATGATGGCACAGAAATCAGTGGCAAATCACAAGCATGGCTTTCACAGTATTTCCTTGCAGTTTGTATAAAAAGAATTGCTTACAGCAAATGTCCTTCCCTGCACCTCTGGGAAGACATGGAATTCTTTTAAGCCTGTTATTATTATTATTGCTGGCATTACAGGAAGCTTAATGACCTCAGCCATGGGTCATGTCTCCATCTGTGCTACACACCACAAGCAATCAGGGCAACTTCATGATTTGTGGCCTGGCATAAGGAACCTAAGTTGATCAGCAGGAGAGGCAATATATTTTGATAAATTCACAGCTCAGTCAGCAGTGAGTTTCTTAGAAGTGCCGGAAGTCTAGCGTATATATTTTACGTAAAGATTACTTTTCTTCTTACAATCTGAGCCACTACACCAGAGCTACTACTGGGCTAACGCTTAGTATAGATCACAAGAAGTCTTTAATTTCCTAAACAACAGCAAATTTTTACATTGGGATGCCACCTTATCAAACATATCTTATGAATAATGTATAAAGTGCTCAGGCCCCCATCTAGGAGGCAGGTCTCCATCGCCTCCAGAAAGAATGGAGCATGTCTCTGAGGAGCAGCATCAATCCCTCAAAGTGAGCTCCTTACAAACTCATTTCCAGACTGCAGTCAATTGGCCCTGCCACTGGCATAATTCATCTGGCCTCTCAAGCTGTTTCTGGCTTCAGAAAATTGCAGCATTTTGACAAAAATGAAGTACAGAAGTCATGTCGCACTGTGCCAGGGCTGGAAGAGCCTGAAATTACAGACTTATCATTGAGTTTCATGGTATGAAGAACTTTTCCTGACAGCTCTCTTCATGTTACTGGCTCTTGCACTTATCATAAATGGCTGATAAAAGTCTTAACTTGCACTTCCAGACATAGTCTTCACTGACAGAAACGCAGTAGCCTGTTATTAGTGTCAGAGACCACACTTGCTCTGCTTCCAACTTAAGACTCCAGCAACTTCCTTCCATCACCCCACCTCTGCAGTGAGACATCCAGATAAATCATTGCCTTTAGAGTTTCAGACAGTGCTTGGTGCCCAGTACTTAGCCAAGCACTTAAAGAAAGCAGTCCGTGTGCTGGGCTTTAGGCACTTTATCAGTTAGGAGGCTGCTGTAACCACTGAGTACATTTCATTTTCCCCTGCATGTGGCTCATTCTGAAAAACCTCACAGCTATTGAGGGACTCAAAGGTGACTGGGAGTCCAGAGGACCACCATTTTCTGTGCAAAAAGCACAGAGCGTATTTTCAAGTGAAACTCAGAGTCCGTTGGATTTGTTTAGTTACATTTGCAACATCATTTAAACATCCCAACTATACACACTCCATGAGTCCCTCCCCACCAAATAGAAGCCAAATTAGTCTTTTGACCTAATTTTGTTTAATATACAGCTTTGTTTACACAAGAGCAATCCTGGTAAAAAAAAAATAGTGTACTCTTAGTGGAGGCTGAGGTCACGATGTTCAGAGGCTAATTCTAAGAGGCAAAATGTGAAGGAGGACCTTGAAGTGAATTGCAATCCAAGTTAAGCACATTTTAATGAAAGGGAAGAAATAGCTGTGTACTGCTGCTAGTGCACTTTTCATCTGATAGAAGAATTTGATGAATGGGTCTGTTCATTTCTTTATGAGTTTTGCACTTGACATCTCTGACCCAGATTCTGTGCATCAGCCTGTGGTTTTAGCCGACTACATGGAAACATTCGTAGCTGAGCATAGTTACTGTAGGCTTCCTTTAAACTCATCATTGGATATGTAGTCAACAAGGACAGAGGTTCTAAAATATTTTTTAGTAGTTGTTCTAAAATAGACAGCAAAAATAGATCACATGACCTCCACTCCTAACTTTTCCTTTCCATTGACAACAAAGAGTGCCATAGATAAAAACGTTGAAAAGTCTGAATGGGGAAGTTATTTCAATTCCTCTATCATCATCCTTAGGTCTTACAAATTAATTTTTATTCATGTACCCTTCTTTTCTGGAGTCATCTCAAGTAAATAACTAAGATAATATAGAAAGGAGATATGAGACTGCAGTCTCTGACACACAGGGAAGTCATATCCCTGATGCATATCAGCATAGCCTAAGAGTAGTCCATGGTCTTTAAAAGCAGAGGCTTGAAGCTGCAGGAGCTGTAGGTCAAAATTTCACTTCCAGATCAGAAATTCTCACTTGCCTGCATTTGTGGACTCCAGAAAACCACATTCTTGTGGCTGAGGATAGAAATGTGTGCATAACAAGCCTCAGCACTCAGTATGTGTTCATAAAAGCATCCGCAGGTAGTAGTAAACATGAAAAACTAACACCTCTTCTACAAAATTTTACATAATCCACAACTTCTACTCTCTGTATCACTTTGTACATTCAGTATTCTTTTTCACCCATAGAGTGCTAAAATGAGGTTTGCTTATTTGATGTCCTCTTAGCAATCCAGGTCCTGTAGGACAGATGTCCCATGAGGTGGGAGCAGAGCCATTGCCACGTCTGGCTTGATCAGGATTCACAGTGTGGAAATAGAAATTCAGCCCAGCTGTGTACTCTGGGGCATGCTGTGGTTAAGCACATGTATATTCACGTAATCTGCACAAATGCTGCTGCATTTAGAAGCTTAAAGTTTAACTCCTAGTTATTGTTGAAGATTTATTCTGTTTCCAGCTGTCTCCACAGAGGTTTCACTGCAGGTGTCTCATAACTCAAGAATTTACTACTTCTTAATTTGAGTCAAGTTAGGGGAGGCCAGAGCAACTGTGTCTTTCGATGTCACTGTTGCACTGAGGAGGTGTGCTGTCTAGCTGTGTGCTGGATGAAGACAGAAGTTGTACAGGTCCTGGCAGACTGTCTTGGCCTCCAGGACACACAGCTCTTCTACATAGCATGGAAAATACTCAACTGCTCATTTAAAATCATGAGAGGAGCAGCAAGTGCAGCATCTGTGCTGTCCAACATGGGCTGTGGAAGACCATAAGCGTGTAGCTTATCACAGCTACATCGTAGTCACTGCTTTGATCTTTACGGTCTAATTTTTCCATTTTTTGTTTGCTGTTGTTGTTGTTTTGGTTCATTTTGTATCTCAGTGCACATGATGATTTTTGTTTTCCCTCCAGCCAACTATTGTTTTTGCAGAGATTTGTGTACCTTTCTCAGTTAGCCAGCTTTATGCTTTCAGATGCCAATTTCCTGTCTATCATAAACAAGCCAGGCAGGCCACTTCAAAATCAACAGCAGCGGATTAAGAATAATTGCACATTTCTAAGAGATGTACACAGGGCTGAGTTTTTTCCTTTGCTGGAAGGAAAGCTGACATCCCCTGTTGGGCATTCCTCAGGTGGCTGCTTGGACTTCATGTCCAAGCCTCCTTCCTGCAGAAGGTCATCAGAGTCTGGACACAAATCTAGAGGTGATGTTCCTAGTGCAGACACTGTGACCCCATGGCCCTTGTACTGAAACAAGTTCTAGGTCCACCAAACTTTCAGCAGCTGTTGTGTCTTTTGAGGTATCCTCCAAAGTCATCCATCTTTCACTTTTGGAACTGCAAGACCCACAGATGATGCAAGTTTCTCCAAGGTAGTATGTGGCTTTTTTACTCCATACTTAAAGTACAAACCTGTCCTCTCCTCCAAAAGTTCTCCTTCTCACCCTCACATTGAAATTTTTTCAACTCCACATCCAAAAATGAGCAAGAGTCCCAAACATAAATATATTAGTTTTACCAAATGTGGATGTTAACATAACAATTTTGTCATGAGGCTTTGAAGATTATTTGACACAATCCCAGTTAGCAAGTGCTGACACATAATTAGAGTCAAAAAAATTAAATGAAAACTCATCTGTTTTACATAAACTGATTTCCCAGTTTTATAATAGGGCTGCCACGTCCCACATGAGATGGAAAGGAGGAATAGCAACTGGGATTACAAGCAGGAAAGATAAAGTTTACATCTAAGATGATGAAGGAAACCATGGTACAATGTGCTTAAGAAACTGTAAAGACTCTATTTCTAAAATATTCTCCATCTGCTAGGTGCCTTTGTGCTTACAGTGTGCCAAGCAGAGCGTGACAACTGGTTAACAAGGGAATCAGAGCTGGAACTCAAGCCCTGGGGAAGTTTCTATTTTTTAGTGTTTGTAACCTAAAATCTGTTTATCTGAACATCTGCTTCATTAAGAGACATTGTGATGCTATTCACAGCAGCAACAAAGAGCTTCAGAAAGCACTTTGCTATCTCTTTTCCTACCCATGTTCCGTACACCCATTCAGAACTTCTCCACTACAGATGCATGTCTCAATATTTGCTGTTGGCTTTCATTGTGCTACCCTAGGAACAATGGCAATATTGTGCTTCAGGGGAGCATTGTGGAAAGCAAACCAATGATTTCTGAGTGTTTGTAAAGTGACAGTCTAAGGAATTTTGTTGTTGTTCATGTTGTGAGAGATCTTAAACTGAGAGCAAGGGAAGATCTGCAAATAATGTGCAATTAACCAGATATTGTCAGTGCCCTGCTCAGAATCAAGTTGAAAAGGCTCAGTTACAAACATGGTTATGGACTCCTGTGCTCCACTGAAGAGCATCTTCACAATGGAGGCAGAATTTTAAGCTGCTGCTCAAGCAGGACCGGAAGCTCTACTATTTCAATATTTCTCCCTTTCTCAGTTTCTTTGCTATTTCACAGGAAGCAATGAAGATTCCTAGAAAAACTTGTGTTGAGCATCCCCTTATAACAGGCAAACCTGCCAGCTTTATGCTGCTTAGTTGTTATTCCAATCATTCTTCTTATTAATCTTTCTTATTGCTTAATTTTCCTTTGATTTTTCACTTGATGATCTCCTGCTCCATCCTTACTTAGTGAAGCCTGGCCAATGATTGCAGTATTTTTAGGGCAATACCATGGATGCTCAGTTTCTGTGCTACTATACTGTTCACTAACATTCTAATACAATATCCAGAACAGTCAAAGTGGATTGCAGCCAAGGCTACCCTCCCAAGAAAAAACAGCAATTGCTTAGTAAAGTGCTAAGATTACCTGATAGAAAGGTGAATAGAGTGAACAAGACCCTGCAAACACAAGCACATATATTGGCAACACCCCAGGTTTCATTTCCCTTTTATTATACAGCACCTAATACATTGGGAGCCTGGATGTATGGCTGCAGTTTCCAAGTGGTACAGAAGTGCAAGCATTAATCTAGACAAATGTAGATTTCAATGAAATTATAAGCAAATATATTTTGCTTTCAGCAGATATGACTTTCTGGAGTAAAATGAGTGTTGAACATTGCAGGCTGTTCTTTAACAGTAAAGGAAGACAAACCTTTAGCCAGTATTTACTGGCAATTTATCCTTTAATAACATTTGGCAGAAACTCAGCCAGCCACCCCACACTTCGATGCAGTTTGCGCTGAAATCTGCCATTCAGCCACCGTCTCCTGCACCTCCATTAAGTGGTGCAGATACAGCCCCAAAATTTTCAAAACAGTGAGTAGCAAGGGTAACAAAGAGCCACTGACTGGCCTTAATAAAAATTGGAAAATTATGTTGCTACACAGTCCTGGAGAAATGTTTGGGTCAGGGTTCAGTGGTGTGCTAATGAAGAACAGACAGAAAGGAGCATCATCCCCTCATGCTTACCCGTCTTATCTCCCTTTGCTTTTTGACTGAATCCTGCAACTAGGTAGAGGACATAAATTAGGCAGCTGAATTTAATGCCAAATTATCTAACACTGAAAGCCAGATATCCATCTTGATTATACAAAAAAACTCTCCTGACAAGAGTCAGAAGAGTCCTCACAAGTCTATAAAATATTTCAGAAGTGTTTACACTCCAAGCTTTAATTTCCCAACAGGAGTCTTTGGGACCCAAAATTCAATCAGTGCAGTTTTTTTCCTGGCTTTTTGTTTCATGCAATTAATAGAAGTAAAAGTTTAAATAATAGTTTTCTGATTTTTGCCTGAATCTGATCTTCTCCACATCCACTTTTCATAATCTGTGTGGTTAGCAAATTATAAAAAACGTATTCAGTGATACATTGCTTAGCATAAAAAGTCAAACTGTGAAGCAGCATCACCAGTTCTTCTATCAACTGACACCCTAACAAACAAAATTCCTGATGCTTAAAGCTGCTTATCAGAGAGCAAAGCTTTTTCTTTTTTCAGTCAGATTTTTTAATGATAGTATTTGCTGTCTTTTCTACTGCTGCTTTTCACATTACGACACAAATGAATCTATCCAAATTGCTTGTCCTTCCACCACCCCCTGCTAGTACATGAACAGGAAGGTCAATTGCAGAGCTTCGGATTTTTCCAGTGGCTTCACAAAATCTCACAAATGCTTCACTAGCTTGTCTATCCCACTGAGATGTTCTGCTCTAGTGCCCATCCCTGCATCACAGCCAAATGCAGCAGAAGGCAGAGTGCAGAGCAGAAAATAAGCAGAAGAGAGGAAAGCACGAATATCAGTCAGAGCTTCCAGGCAGGAAATACTCCTAAATCATGGGATACTTTAAGAAGACTGGTGGAATTTAAATGTGGGTAGGATGTGAATGTATATAGCAAAGATACTCCTGCAGGAGTTATATAGTCTCCTTCCTTCTGAAAGGTCTTTTTTTCTGGAGCCCTGCAGGAATAACTCCATGGGAAGTGATGGCCCATAATCTTCTCTTAAATCTCACTGTAATCTTTGTACTGCAACAAGGTTTTAACCCCATGCTTCTATGCCACACTTATAAAGATCTTATCGGGGTCTTTCTTATTTCAAGATACCCTTGTCAGGTGCAGCTGGTATGTGAGGTCTCACTGAGCAAAGAAGCCATGCTGCTGTGTTTCAGCCCAGCACAGCAAGGTTTTACCCTTAAAGAAACTCTCACTTGCTAGAAATCGTCCATATCTTCAAATCTCATCCCCAACTAAATCATTTGTTCTCACATACACTGCTCTTCCATCACATGGTCTGGCAAACAAGAAAGCGCTCTTTTAAATTGTCACAAGAGCCCCATCATACGACCTAGCAGCTAAGAGATTCATGCAGCAGAGTGTGGACAGCTGCAAAGTCAGTTGCAGAGGCCAGTGGTTGGGAGGGACTGCCAGGACCCCCCTGGTAACACAGCTGGGTCACCTCACAGCAGCCACTGCCAAGGCAGGAAAGTGCCAAGCTGGGTGATTCCTGGGGCTGATGCATCGAGCTGACAGGCAAAGCCAGCCTGTGGAGGGACTGCAGCTGGAGCTGCACTAGAGGGAGAGGAAAACAGGTCCATGCTGGCAGCAGAATGCAATAGGCTGGACTCCAACTGGCCTGGCCACTTTCAGTGCAAAGCTTCCTGAACAAGAAAGACAGCTTTGCATTTGCATGCACATCTGCCCTCACTGTCCAAGGCCATCAGTGGTCATTGAAAAGGCCATATTAATGTTGCTAGGTTATGATTTTTCTAAAATGAACTCTACAAAACTAGGCCCATTCATAAAGTCCTTAAGTTTTGTTTTGTCTTGTTTTCTTTTTTTTTTTTTTTTCATTTATCCATCCTTTGTGTCCACGTGACTATGTCACATGGAAATCCAGCACTTATTTCTGTACCTGGATATGAATATGTTTCATACTGGCAAACAAGCAAACAAAACTAAACAGTGAAGTAGGAAAATCTGAGCGCTCCATTCACAACCCTCAACAAAACACGTAGGTCATTTTGAAAGTAATGCCTCATATTTGCTTATTTATTTATATGTATGTCAGTGGGTGCCATTTTTTCTGCATGGAGGAATTGATTCCACACCTTTACTTCCATACGTGCTTCTGTCTCAGACACCATTTTGTCAGACTGCTTCTCTGCTGCCATTTGTCCCATAGCAACAAAGTTTAATGGAATATTGTCAGGAAGGTTCAACCTCTACTGCCATAATACCATCATCTACCTCTGATTTCGTGGGTCAACATAATAAAATAGGAGGCATTACTTTCGGAGTATCCCTTGTATTGCCTGAAGGCACACTTAGTTTCTGTTCCTTTTTTCTCTCAGCCTTTATTCTTAGATATTCCAGCTGTTAAACATTACTTGATATTTGACCAAATGGATGTAGGCTCAGTGTGATCACTGTGCTGTGCTGTGTCATTCACTGCAGCACGGGAGCCCTCTTCTCAGCTGCAAACACAAAGGTGTCAGCACCCCATGAGTAATGGGAAGCTGCTCAGTGGCAGACTTTGCAAATGGATCTGGCTCTTTAAGGAAGTAGGACAGTCAATGTTTACCTTTGAATTTTTTGTTATTGAAAAACTTGAACGACGCTAGAAACCTCAAAACAAATTATTGTGGAGAAGATACTGACCTTAGCTAGCATTTATGTTGCTAAGGCAGCACAATGTATCCTATTCAGAAATAAAACACTTTGGCCTGGACCAAATCCAAATTGCTTACCTGGCTCTTGCAGGATGTTTTAATCATTTCTGATTAAAAAATAAATGTATTAAAATATGCCAAAAGCACTCAGATATAACAGAGTTATTATGTGCTTCAACTCAGATCTCATCTGTCCCCAGAACAAGATCATGGGAAGGAAGAAGCCAATACCCAACTGCGATCAGGACACAGCCAGAAAGGAGCAATTTTAACCTAGGAAATTGTGGGCAAAAGCAAGAAACTGAGGCAAAGTCCCTGGTATACTGAGAGTGCTTTGTGTGAATCTTTTATCTTCCAAGAGCCAAATACTACTGGACTTTGCTCCATGGGATTTAAAGGCGTTGTCTAACTAGCAGTAGCTACATATCTAAAAAAAAAAAAAAGAAAACAACACGCAGAAGGGTATATCTGAAAGTCGTAAGTTGGAGGAAGCTGGTATACAGAGCATCCTTAACAATTATGACATGAAAGCTTTACAACAATTCCTTCCACCCCCAGCCCTCAAGCTGGAAGTGATGGAAAGGTACAAAGATACAAAGGTACCAGTATGAGCATTTGCGGTATATTCACAGCAAAAGCTGCCCCATCCTCAGCTGTGCAGCTGTGCTCTAGATGACAGTCTCATAATAGTAAGGGGATGAATTAAATGGCTCAATAAGTCTCCACTGTCTCTAATCTCTTTGACTATATAACATAAACTAGAGAAGGTTTTTAGAGCCAATAATATTCATAGACTAAATATCTTTCATCAAGGATAGAAAGACAAAAAAATGAAAGGTTTGCTAAAAACCAATAGCTATGGTCATAAATCAATTCATTCTGAATATTTCCTTTTTTTCTTTTTCCCAGGCACTTGCGTAAAAGTAGCTCGTGAGAAAAGGCTTTAAGACATGTCTTAGGCAATGGGGAAATACAAAAAGCACTTTGCTGCTTCACTGAAACATTTAACATAAAAGAAACTTAAACGTGATCATTTTTCAGCTCAACAGTTTTTGACTTTGTAATGAATAAAATTTGGGTAAAGAAGAGGAAGAAGAAAGAAGCACTATATAAAAAGTACTCCAATCAGAAACCTTGTATTCTGATGCAGTAGCCAAGGGCATTGGAAAGGTATATTTTTTGCAGCCTAGGGCTAGATTCCCCATTAATGCCAAGATTTCTTTGCAAAATTATGATGATTCTCAACAACAAAAAAAAAAAAAAACAGATGAGAACAAGTTATGTCATAAAGCATTTCTCCCTCCTGGTAATGTTTGCTGTTTTAGACACCCAGCTATGTTTGCTCACAAAAACTATATGTTGTGTTTGCTGGTGCAATCCGAATGCTGACCCATGTGTGTGAAGAACTGAGTATTATATCTTGCAATAATAAATAAACAAATATTTCATTTGTTTAAACCTCCCAGAGCTATTTGTTTCCTGATGACATCACACAGGACCTACATCTGGAGAGGATGGTTCCCCGGTCCCAATAGCAACAGTGGTCAAGACTGGTGTGCTAAGACTCTTCACCCCTCTTCTTCCCAGGTCTCCCTTTGTTCTAGAAGGAGCATTCTGCTGTGGCTCCAGTCCAACTCCATGCCCAGCATGGAGAATGGCACAGCAGCTTTTTGCTTTGACCATGACTACCATCGCTCTGAAGGTTAAAAGACATTAGTAACTGCCTACTCCTTACAGACTCACCTTATCACTGAACAGCTCAGAAAAGTCAGGAACTAGGCACTGTAACAAATGCCAGCTTAGTCATGTTTCATTTCTTCTATTTAACAGGCCTGAGCATTATTTTTCTTGCAATGAGGTAATTAAGAGCATCTGTCATGTATTTGACTTTTAAGGTTATAGTCATTTGGTGAAACGTTAAATGCAAACTGCAGTGATTCAGCATTGTTGAATAACTAATATAATATTAATCCTCACTCAGTCTTTTATGCAACACGCACACACACTCACATGCATTCTTGCACCTGCTGCTAGATTTTTCAAAATCTTTTCCTTATCCAAGTCATTATTTTAATACGGCGACAGCAGAACGGTTCAGTCTCTTTACAGTACAGATACACAATTATTCCTCATCTCTAGCTTGCAATGAAGGGACTTCAGTTTCCCAGAACAACTGTCAACTTTTCAATCAAGGCAGCCTTTTGTACAGTGCAACACGTAAGGAAAGGCCTCATGTGGGGTCTGTTCTCCACCATTAGAGGTCGTACCTGGAAATAAAATAGATCCCACACATCAAGTCAGACTGGATCTAAGACAACCAAAATTATTCAAGCGAACTGGGAACCCTGTGATGCTTCTGGTGACAAAGGTGAGCACCTCAGTGATGGAGAAAAGTAGTACACACTCAGGCCTTAAGGTCACAAAGGTTAAAACTTGGTTTATCAAAGAGGAGTATTAGGTCAGCAGCAATTTCTTTGGTGAAAAATACCATAAGGATTGCCAGAAAACCATTTTTCCACACTTCTGTCCATTAAACATAGAATCATAGAATGGCTTGGGTTAGAAGGGACCTTAAAGCCCATCCATTTCCAACCCCCTGCCATGGGCTGATTGCCACCCACCAGCTCAGGCTGCCCAGGGCCCCATCCAAGCTGGCTTTGAGCACCTCCAGGGACGGTGCACCCACAGCTTCTCTGGGAAGCTTGTGCCAGCATCTCACCAGCCTCTCAGTGAACAATTTTCCTTGACATCTAATCTAAATCTCCCCTCTTTCAGTTTTAAACCATTCTCCTTTTTCCTATCACTACCTACCCATGTAAAAAATTTATTCCCCTTCTGTTTATAAGTTCTCCTTAAGTATTAAGGGAAAGCTGAATTTTTTCTTACTTCTCTGTCCCCCATAATTTGCTATTACCTTCTCTGGAAGTGCTTCACTGGTTCACAAACCACAAACCACTAACATTGTCACCAAGGTTATTTTCACAGCTTCACTAACAATGCACCTTCTAAAACTCAGTGGTTTATACCCTCTTGCCCATAGACCCTGGTAATTCAAAAGACTGTTTCTCTGGAATGAGGGAAAAGTAAATAAGAAAAATAAGTTTTTTTTTTCAAGTAAACTTAAGTTTTCTACACACACATCCTGACCTCTAGGAAACGGTTGTAGATAAAATATATACATGTATATATTGGAATATATACATTTACAGCTAAAACAGCTTCTAGAAAATAGAAGGAAAAAATCCTCCATCCACCAAAGATGCACTCAGTTGGCTAAATGTAGCTATCTGCACTTAAGTGTCTTGAACCATTCCAGTGCCCCAAAGGTCCCCTTTGGAGATCCTCCTTCAAAATCACACACCTATAACATTAATTCAGAAGTATACTTCCCAATTCTCTTACTGGTTTAAAGGAAGGCTAGGATGATGCTAGAGGTATCTAAAGCGATGTAATATTAAATCAACCCCAAGTAACTGGGCACAACAGGGCTCCTCTGTCCCATCCCAAGCAGTGTGCCATCCGCATTTCCCACACTGAATTGAAGGCAACTGAAGCCAAGGGAGGGCTGCTGCATGTTCCTCACCTGTCCAGTACGTTCATGATTCATCCTTAGCTCAGTTATCTGCACAGAACAATCTGCCCCCAAGCATAAATAAACAGGCTTGTCTCATTGGAGAACAAAGGAAATGACAAATACACACAGAGCAAGCTATCATTCTGTCAACAGACCTTCTGTATCAGTATCAATATTTTAAGCATCCACCTTGGCTCCACTACAGAACATGTGCTTTTTCCTTTGTTTTCTCAAACAAAATAAAACAGAAGTCCAACATTTTTCTTTTTAATTTTCCAAAAATATCCTACAGATTCAGATATGTTTACTGCCTGCATACAAACCGAAATGAAAACTTTGATATCCACAGAAATAGTTCTGCACAATTCTAGAGACTATTGACAGGTGGTGCTTAAAAGATGGTCAGATTGAAATGACCAAGTAGGAAAGTCTCCAAAGTGTGGAACTGTTGCTGAAGTTATTCTTAAATCCACACCACTGCTGAGATAGTCAGGTTATCAGGGATTACCCAAGGCTGTTGTTCTTCTCTTGCTTTGCATATCACAGCCAAATCCATGCTTTTGGATAGATGTTAGCTACTAATAGTTACTAATGATGAAGAGCCCAACTGCAGGAGTTAGCGGATCATGCAAAGTAAAGGTTTCTTGCAGTTCTGTCCTCCAGCAGGCAAGACAGACAGCTGATGTGCCGAGGGCAAGAGCAGCTGAGTTAGTGCACTGAGGGATGAGTTCTGCTGACTGCTCCCTTTTCTTTTAGTTCTTTCTGTTTAAGCAGAGCAACATAACTGACTAGATGCCTATTTGCTAGTGACATGCCATAAGAGCTTTTCAGGCTTTTTGCTTAGCCCTGAAGGCATAAATGACCTTTGAAAGGCTGCAATGTCCTTCCTTCTCTTTTCTGGGCAATCTGACCAGCTGGAGATCAATGCACAGCTGTTTAGCCAGTGACTTCCTCTGCTTGGAAGAAACCAGACTGAGGACAGGGATCAGCTTTTGCAAAAGAAATTGCAATGTATCTAAACAACTCATAGCCGATTCTTTGTCCTAGCCAAAGTACAAATTAAGCATCTTCTTGCTCCAAGCGCTTTAAATTATTTTAAATAGTGGAGAGCTGCCGTTTAATAACTTAATAACCGGTATTACAGGCATTCCTGGTAGTCTTGGTCCTCACTGTAATCTTGCATGTACTTTGGAATAACGTTTTCTTGGTATCCCCTTCCTGAGATATGTAGGTCCCATGTTCTCTTGCCTTCTAGTAGACTATTAGAAAAATAAGAAAATATTCCCATTGGGAACAAAACAGGTGACTAGATCTGAGCTACTGCTGCAAAGGAGGGGCCAAGCAGTGAGAAATCACTGCTGCCCTGGGACAGGCAGATAAATTCACCTTCTACTAATGACAGATCTGAGCACTCCTTCTATGATGACCACTGTACTACAGGAGCAGAAATTGGACAGAGTGAGCAGCAGAGACGGGCTGTACACAAGTGCTTTGCAGGCAGGTGCAGCCTGGAAAGCAGGTAGCAGGTGGTGGATGCTACCTAACCCAATCCTGCTCTGTGCAAAGAGGGAGGCGGGATTGGGAGACCTGCCCTTATTGGAAGTTGGGCAATAGCTGAGGCTGGCAAATGGGATATGGCCTGCCTCTTTCCATCCATGTGCAGCTTATACAGCCTATCCTCCATTTCTTTTATACCTGAAGTAATAATGCAGCGTGTTAAGAAAATGAAGTTACCTGGTACATTTTGTGCATTGGAAGAATTAACAGTTATGAGCCAGAGCAAGGTGTATGACAGGTAGCTCTGCAGCAGTGTGCCTGGTCCTGATGGAAGATAAAAGCATGAGATGACTTTTTAGGAGCAGGCAACTCTGTATGTGACCCACATAGGGAGAAAAGACATAAACAGTATTGCAGAGACTTGTGGGAAGTATCAAACAGAAAAATTTCCATCTCTGCTGCTCTTGTTTATGATTTAATCCCTTTCGGGTTTTGCTTATGTGGCCGTAGAAGTGGTACTGGAGCCAGAACTCCTCCTAAGGGTCAGATTAGCCAGCCTTCCTTCTCTTGGCATCCCCTCCCATGCCTAACATCACAGCATCAAGACCTCTTCAGTGTAAATGTTGGTTGTCTCAGGCCCAGTGAGCCTATCCCAGCAATTCTCCTGTTACTGCATCCTGCAATGCATCAAGGTGGTGCAAAATCCATCAGGATCCATCTAGTCACAGGACATGGGGAAAACAGGCTGCTATGTGGCTTTGGCTGTGGTTGTTTATCAACCCACATGTAATAAGAGTGAGGTTTAAATTTAGCTATAATCAAATATTTTTGTGATTAAACTCTATTACAGCAGCACTAGATGTTGCAATCATTGTATGCTCTTCAGGTACAAATCTACTTCTCTACCTGTTTTTATATTCTCTTGCACAACACACCTGCATCCCTGTCTCCTTGGCATGGGCAAGGCTGTCGCTAAATGGGACGAGAGTCAGCTGGAAACCACAGGGCAGAATGCCATAATTTGCATTATTCAGTTGATCAGTGACATAAGGAGAACTGCTGGAGGGGTTTGCTGAACATCAGCCTGGCTCTTGGCTGCAACCCTGTCCTGTTTTTTTGTGAGGAGGAGAGCACTACCAGCACCAGCAAGGAAACATGAATGACAGCTCGACATAAGCTGTGGCAGGCACCACTAAACTAAAGGCAGTTTCAACACAGCCTGATGTTCCTCTTCTGGCATTAGTTTTGCCAGAAAAACTCCCACTGACAGGAAATGCATTTGTTATCGTTCCCATTACAAGTTTAATTCTCTGAACAGCCAGGTGTGGCTGATAGAGATTGCCTTTCTTATTTGCTCAATCTTGAGTCTTTCTCTGGAAGATCTCCAGGAAAATTCTTTAATGTTAGTTTTTCTTCCACCTCAGCTGGTCTTTATGAGCAAGAACAATGAGTGGACCTCCCTTTTTAAGCATCCCTGGAAGAGTACACATTTGACACGGCAGAGAACAGTGTGTAAAAAAAAGAGGGCTGCGAGAGCAAAGACTCCATTCGTGTCTCAATTTTGAAGAAGCAGAGTGATAAAGGGCACTGCAAGGGTCTTCATCACTTTCAGCCAAAGTTCACAATCTTATCTGGAATCAAAACTAGAAGCCAGTTTTCAAACGAAAAAAATAATGTAAGATGGACCTTCTATAACCTCAACCTTAAACTCTGGGTACTTAAACACAAAAGTGTATGAAGATTTTTGGGAAAGAGGCTAATACATTCAGGAAATAGTATGTGGACAAAACATTAAACCTTTAAGTTTGATGCAAATTTTGTTTAATCAGTGCTTATAATTAAACAAAGAAACATAAACAAAAAAACCCTCTTAGGTATTGAAATTCCAGATCCAAGAAAATGGAAAAAGATTTTAGAACACCTTTGACAGCAATAAAAGGAACTGAGAAATTTCTGCTTGTGAAGTTCTCTCTACAGTTGTACACAGTTCACATAGGCAATGTGGAATACGAATGAAAGGTAGGGTTAGCACAAGTCTTTGTCCTAATTTTGTTTAATTCACAAAAGTAACTAAAAGAAAATCCTCAACAGTACCCTCTGAACTCAACGCTAGTTCTTCTTGCAGATGAGAAAAAAACAGCAATTAAGAGATTTGTACAAGGACCCAGCCATGTGGTGTTAATGCCAGCGTTATAACCCAGCTATTCTGACCAACAGGTTATATGAGATTTACCCTACCAAAACCATCCTTTTTGCCCCAAGCTTTTGTTTGCTGCCTTTTGTCCTATCTTTCTGAAGGAAGACAGTTGGATACATGTGACTGTCATGTCTACCTCTTCACAAAATTTGAGACAAGGAATAAATAAGAATGTTTCCAGAAAAAAATTGCAATATGGTCCTGTATAGGAGACACACAAAGTGCAATAGGAATTATAATAAAGAAAGATAGAAACATAAGGCAATGCTGGAAAAAATCAGCAGCAAATTAATGGTCTTGCCTGACATAGGAAACTTTAAGAGAAAGAAATCTTAGCTATCATTTTGTCTGGGTTCCATTATAAATGCTATTTGCTGGAGATATTGTGAATAAAAATTCGTCACAATTTTTACTGCTTTTGTGTCCATAAACAAAAATGGGGTAGGAAAAAATTTAAAATAAAATAACTACCTACATACTTCCAAAATCCAGACAAGCAGCAAATGCAAGGAACTTGCATCACTTTTTGTACATGGTCTTTGCCTGATTGTAAACCAGCACACAAAAACGCACTAAAAAATTTAGATTGCAAACCCTAAGTACTTAAACATATTGACATGTCTCAATAGAAGCAGGCAGGAATAATTGCCCACCTCTGTTGTCTGAAAAAGTAGAACTCCTTTATCCAAAAGCATTCCATAAATGCAGATTGAAGGAAAACTGACTATGGAAAGTTTAGATCAAAAGGGTTATAAAGGATGGATGGAGGAAAGGAATTTTAAAATGGCTGCACTCCCAGCTCTGCGTAAACAAGAGTCCACAATTTTACTTTGTCAGAAGTCTCCATTATAAGTGTTTGTGGGAGCAGGTTCCACACATGAGAAAAGAAAGCCCAGAATTTATGTAAGAACAACCATGGCACGGCTTGGGTGCCACCAGTGCCGCACAAGTCACAACTTGGCACCCCTTTGCTAGTGATGTTGCAGGATGTTACACTAAGGCTGATCGTGACTTCTTTCTGGGCTCTCATTACCCAGTAGGCATCCTCAAAGAATTAAATTGATAGAGATTTAGGCAACAGGCCATTTAATCCCACAGAGATGGAAAGCTGCTTCAGGCATTATCTTCAATTCAGAATTACTAAACATTGCTAAGACTCTGAACAATGCACTTAGAAAAATTATAATAGCTATGTGTATCACAGTAGTGCTCAGCAATCATCAGTCAGTTTTGGGATTCTGCCATGGTAGGACTGAGAGGAATACATCCCCACATCCTCTGAACCACAAATTCCCTTTCTAGACCATCCACCACTGTCAGCCTCAAATTATTTTTTTTTTTAGTTTGTTTTTTCAACACGTATTTATCCACTTATTTTTCTGACCATTTTAAGCCAAATGGATTGGGACTACTGCTGTTTATCTTCTGAGTTTTAATTTGCAAACAGTGACATTTCCAAATTTTTCCCATTAGTCATAAAGCCATTATCATCCTTGCTTTTAACTAGAGGAAGACAAAAGCAATGTTTGATCACCTATACACTAGCATTTCAAATAAATTGCTGGTTATTTGGAGCTTTTTGAAAAAATAGGCAATGACAGTTGGCTGTAATCTAAAACCTGTCACACTGTTAAAAGTAGGATGACCACTTGCTACAAGATGGTAAAGTCTACATGTAACAATAGGCTGTGTAGATGGTTTTATGGTATTTCCTAGTTGCCAAAAACCCTGCAGTAAATTTTTTACTTGCGGTGCCAAAGTTGACTGCTTTATGTAGAAACGTCTCATGAAATTTTTTTTTTAAAAAAAAGAGTATTTTTTTCAGCAGGAAAAGATGTATGTATAACTCAGATTCTTTGAAATTGGCCATACAGAGTATAAACTATATAGTGTATACAAAAATTTCAAATTCATACATATGTGTGATACAAAAATTTACAATGTATACCTACAAGTGATTTTGAAAAAGTCATAGCTCACTGTGGAAGATTTAATTGTTGAATTCAGTAATTCTAACTTAAATAAATTGGGGTCTTCTTTGCAATGTCATTAATGTGTTTCTTCCTTGCTTTTCAATATTAAAAGCCACTTCTGCCTTCTATATTCAATGCAGGTAATGCTCAAAGTGTGATGAATGAGAATTAACTATCTCATTGCAGTTGGCTAACTCAATACTTATTGATTTGTGGGTGTTGTGACCTAAAAAAAAAAAAAAAAAAGACCAACTATATTAAACTTTGAAATAATGTTAAATGAGGGTGGGCTTTCTCAAATTAAGTAATAGAAAACACATCCCAGTAGCACTCTTGTAGTAGAATAGTTAAAGGCATTGGCTTCTGGAAACCATAAGTTATTAACAGTGATATCCCTTTGGCTACTTTGATCCCAAGCCAAGGTGGCTAGCTCACTGGTGAAGAAGACATCACAGTCAAAAAAATCCTGTCCAGTTCAGAGAGCTCACTGGCATCTCTACACAGCTTCAGTCTCAATGTGTCCCTCTCATTGCAATATACTAGCGCAAATAACACATTGTATGCCTGGCACATCAAAAGCAATGTTTCAGTTGTACTGTCACATCAGAACAAGTGAATGGGACCTCTGTGAGGTGAAGATGGTTGACTCTTGACTCCTCTTATTGTCAGTGAGACTCTAGTCAGTATGACCTGTACAGTTCAGGCCATCATTCATTTCATCCTAAAATGGACAATTGAAATACTCTGCATGAACTGAGTCCTTAGCATCCCAGATTCTAAGGGAAATAACATGTAAAGGTGATATATTTAAGTGATAAATGCTGAAGACTCTTCTAGACCCTGTGACTGAAACTGTTGATTCATATTTAAGAGATCTATCTTCAGCTCTGCAGCAGGGTTAATGTACACAGCATTTTACAAAGCTGTGTATTTCTTTGCTGTGTTTCTACCTGAGGGGCAAAGAATTGGACCACTGCAGGATTCTGTGGCCCTGATGGCCAGATGGGGATCTACCACGATGTACCGCACTCCCATCTGGCATAAGGACCAAGGTTTCTTTCCCATGGAAATCAGGATGAGGTAGAAGAATCTAGCGAGTATCTGCCTCTTGCCATGGTCCTGAGAGAGGACATGATGAATGCACATATCTGGAACTGGAAGCTGAGAAATGTCCTAATTCTTCTACGCTAGGAATGCCAAATTATTTGTCAAAAATCATCTTCACTGAGCTGGCTGAAAATTTCACTCACCCTGTAAAAGCACGTAACCACAAAAGGAAAGAGAGAAACTCTGAAGATGAGGAGGATGGCAGAGATGAGTAGGGACTGCTCCTCTCAATGGCAGCCTGAAATCTCCTTTGCCTAAGACAACTGAGAAATCACATTATGCCTTTGCCACCCACGTTTATCACTGATTCAGTTAGACAGCACCTTGTTCCAGGTACTGGCTTCCCTCACTCAACCACACAGTTATTCTCAGGTATAAGATTCACTGTCTTTCTTTATAGCCAGAATACAACTGAAATCCTCATGGTCAGCGCTCTCGTTGCAAGTTATTTTTGCAGGTGACACAGTGGCATTTCACATCTTTCCTTTTGCAACACTTGTGTTATAAATTATATACTTTAATGTGACACATTCAGGTGAAAAATACCAAGTAATAATACATTAAAAAATGATTTTGACTTCAGTAAAAATAGATGTGATATTAGATGCAGTCTTTACTGACAGGATGTAACTGTCCCACTCTATCTGGTGAAGAGCCTGATCTTTTGAAGTTAGATATTTTGGGAATTTCTGATGGAAACAGAGCACTGATAGTTGCATAAGAGATTGTTGTCAAATGTTTTATTACGTTACTAAAATAAAAACCCTACTGTATTGAGAACTCTACTCCAAGCAAATTCAGAAGGCAAATGCAGAAGAGATGGTTTTCCACTGCATAAAATACAATGCTCTTCTGCTGAAATTCATACCCACCCTCTAAGCCTACAAAATTCTACACTTTCAAGAGCTATATAATGAGTCCCAGGGAAAAAAAAATAACAATACTTTACTGACAGCTATTCATTACCAATGGATAAATTGGCATAGTTAATCTCTAAACAAACTCTTCCTTGGCCAGTGCAAGCCTGACAAAGCTTGGAGGGATGGAACAAGATCCATCCTCCTTCATGTCCTTTCTCATCCCATAAATTCAGTCCTGTAGTGAAGCTCTCTACAGCCTCTTGGACGTATTTCCCTCTAGTCCAGGAGCATGATGCAAATCCACCTGAATTCCCCTGGGCTCAAAACAGCAGCATTTTCCAGCTTCTTCTGTAGCTGCAATATCTCGAAGTCCATTCCAGGATTAGAAAAGAGTTTACTGAAGTTTATTAATGCAAACAAATGAAGATATGATTTTCAAAGCAGCTAGAATGGTAGAAACTACCTTATAGGGATGTATAGTGGTTGGGGCATGTTCGGCAAAAATGTAGTGGCATTCTTTGACAAGTTTTAACCACAAATAATGAGGAACTGTGAAATGTCAAGCTGAAGGGCACAACCATCAAACACCAACTCATTAGCTGGAAGTGCAGAAGAACAGAAAGATCTTGTAGAAGCACTTTTGTACTGTGGCAATTAGTTTGCTACATTACGGCTTCTGACAACAGAAAGCAACAGGAATTTAAAAGGAAGTGAAGCATTCACTCTCCTCCAGTCTACTCTCACCACTTTTACAAGCCAAATCATCAAACAGGAAATAAAAAAATATCAAGGAAACACTCCTTGCCTCTTTCAAGGACATGTAAATGTTAATAGCTCCTGGCTCCAGTTTCCTAACACACCAGTTGGCACTTGTTGCTAAGTGCTTTAGTTTCATAGAAACAGAAAAAGAGAGAGTTTGATAGAAAGAAATTAAAAAGAGAAAAAAAGATGAAATGAAAAAGGACAACGTCACTGGTGATGTATCACTCTTGGAAATGTTTTCTAAATTGAAGTTCTCAGTCTTCTCCTGTCTTGTGATGAACATTTCCTTTCCCTGATCCCAAAGCGTCTAGTAACAAAGGAAAGAATTTTCAATGTTAAAGAATTCAAGGAGGATTTTTTAAATGAGTTTCCTACTTCCCAAACCTCCAAGAGTTCAAGATGTCCCCAATGTCTTTCATCTTCTAAAAAAGTCTCAAAAAGTAGAATTGGACATGGAAGAAACACATCAAGTCTTTCCTACTGCTCTGCAGTAGGATGTGAGAACATCATCTCGAGAGCCTCTAGTGCATCAGGACATTTTCAAATGATGTGTCAGAAAGCCTTTGACACCATAGCAGATCCATACATTGCACAAATAAATATATGGACTGAATTTTCAAAGTGTGTCTATGGCAAGAAAAGAGCAGACTGGGGAACACAGTTATTCCCAGTGTTTTACTTTCCAGCAAAGCTCAGTTTGGCCCTGCTTAATCCCAGTCCTTGTTAAATGACCGAGATAACGTCAGCATCTGTCTCCTGCAGGAACATTTCCCAGATTTACCACTATGTTAGGAGACATTACCCAGCTATGAGACAAGGTCATCCTCCCTCTTCAGGCAGTTCCACTTCCTTACCCATGCATATAACTTTGGTTGACTTCAGAATGTCCTGTCTTTCTTGGGGTGACCGTGGGAGGAGGAACTCCAACACGGAGAGGAGGAGCCAGACAGTCAGACTGGATCATTTACCTTCCGCAAAGCATCCAAATTGCAACTGTGTTGTCTGCTTTTACAGGATCATGTAGGTCAGATATTTTAAGATATTTATAGAGTGGTAAGAGAGGTACTTATCAGCATTTTCTAAATCATTTAGCACACTCTGAAGTGAAAGAAAATTAGACATCAAGGTGCTTTACAGACAGCATTCGACACCAATACACAAAAAAGGTTTTAATAGCCAATCTGCATTTCATCTTAGACATAGACAACGTATATATAATTTTTCTAAAAGAGAAAAGCACAGCTTAGTGCTTCTATCTAAAAAGAACCATAGCTTCTTGTGTCTGAACAGCTCTGTATGTCAGGAGGAGGCAAACAGACTGGTGTTCATACAACACTTACACTTGAAAAAGAAGCTAAACCTTTCAAGCTTCCTCGCCCTTATAATCCCGCCAAACAATAGATGTGGTCCTCCTTAGTCTCTGTTGCGGGACTTTGCACTTAATTCATCTCACGTGTGTCATCTCACTCATCCCCATTGTAGACCTTTGTCTGTGGAGGACTGTTCTGTAACATAGCACAGGAGCAGCATACTTGCCTTGATGTGCTGCTTCCTTTCCTACTTTCCCACAAACAAAGGAGAAAAAACCCTTTTGGAACCTCAACACAGACAAAACACAATAATCAGGGACATAAAGGCTAGTGCTATTAGGAGCACCAGCACATCCTCCCTATCTCGTTTCTAACCATAACCATTCTTCATCATTGCTTCCACCCAGCAGAAAAACAATGGCTTAAAAATGGGGAAAATAAATCTTTCCTGATACCTGAGATAACTACAGAATATCCTAAAGAGATTCATACAGCATAAACATGACGTACAGATGAATTAGATCTTTTGTTTGCTTTCCACAAGAGGAGACTTTGGATCAAAACTACCTCCACACCTCTAAAAAATACTGATTAACAATTCCTCTGAAAACAAAATTGATTATTTCTTTTCAAGTGGGACATGATATTTTTGCACTACTAAAATGATTAAGAAAAATGGTTCCACAAGCCTGATGCGATCTGCCCTTCTCATGCTTGTCCTAGCCACCAGCAATAATGGTCAGGGTGACTGCAATAGATAGAGGCATTCGTCTTGTGAAATTCATTTTCATAGAATCATAGAATCATAGAATCATAGAATGGTTCAGGTTGGAAGGGACCTTAGAGATCATCTTGTTCCAACCCCCCTGCCATGGGCAAGGACACCTCCCACTAGACCAGGTTGCCCAAAGCCCCATCCAGCCTGGCTTTGAATACTTCCAGGGAGGGAGCATCAACGACTTCCCTGGGCAACCTGTTCCAGTGTCTCACCACCCTCACAGTGAAGAATTTCTTCTTTATATCCAGCCTAAATCTACCCTCTTCCAGTTTATAACCATTACCCCTTGTTCTGTCATTATCTATCCTTGTAAAAAGCCCCTCCCCAGCTTTCNTTTCATACATGGGCATCTCATACATTCATGGGCATACACATTTTCATGGTGTTTTATGACTCTTCCGCTTTTCTCTCTCACAAACTAAACAGCACATATATTTAATGCCATATTATGATGAAGAAAAAAGAAAAGAAAATAGAAAATGAAAAGATTCAAGCAAACTTGCAGTGTTGTTCCAGGTAAACAAGCTTAAATGTAACATTATGTAGATCAGTTCTGCTGAGATGTGCTTTCAGGTGACGAGAAGCCATAGAAAATCCTATAATCCTAAGCAGGACAAGAAAGGATGTAAACGATGCAGAATTTGTGTTGGATTCCTGTTCTGGGCATCATTTCAACCCCTTGACTTTGTTAGTTCCTCCTCTGATACCACCTAAAGTTCTGGGTATGCAAAGAGCAAAGCATGTAATCAAATCCATTATGTATTATTTGTTGGCAATCTTTAAAGATGACTTAGTTTGCCTTGCCAGACATTTTCTAATCGTTTTTCTTCTGCTTTAGGAGGAGGCTGTGTTCTGTTTGTCTGCACCTTGTTTCCAGGCTGCACACACACTTCTTAAACTGATATTTATCACTGTGTTCATCTTTTAAAAAGGATCAGTTTCCAATCTTTGTAGTTATTAATTCTTTCATCTCTTTCCCCATTTGCTTCACCTGCAGTGCAATGCTACATGGTTTATATTCATTATTGTGCTATTATTTGCTTCAAATACGTTTTTCACCGTTGCATGAATTATTTTTGACAGTTGAACAAAGGCAAGATGTTAATCCAAGGAGCCAATCTGTAGAAAGTGCTACTAAACAAGAAAAAGAATGTCTGTGCAATTTACCCTACTCAAAGAGGCACAGTAAAAAGTGGGTATTATCACACTGATGAAGCCATCAACGCTGGGAAGTCATGGACTAGGGGGCTTTGTCTGCTTATCAACCAGTTGGAAACTGCTACACTATTTCTGCCTTGGGCTCTGAACAGTAAAGATGAAGTCAGTCAAAATGAAGTGGATCCAGCTGTAGAAAGACGTGCACCCCACAGTCACAAGCAGACTGAGGCTGAATGATTGTCTGGTCCAACGGCCCTGTTCAGAGCACAGTCAGGCAGAGTGAGTTGATCAGACAAAAATCCTGTTATGCTCCAGTGTTTGGCCATCCTCATGGTAACAAAAATTGTTTCCCTACATTAAAATGGAATTTCAGTTATTTCAGTTTGTGCTTATTGCCTCTTGCCCTGGCACTGGGGACCACTGAGTATAAGCTTGAGCTCAGCCTCTTACTCCTAAACAGGGCAATAACTAGGTGAAACTGGTTCCTGAAATCCTGGTGCTGCTGCACATGGTGGCAAAACTTCCATCATTTCTAAGTGTCATCTTTCTTCTTGCATACCTGTGTCAGGAAACGAGGGAAGGGTGGTGCCTACATGAAGTACAGATCCACTTAGTTTTTGTAAGCTACCAGTTTTTCATGGAGAGAAGTTGTTTGGAAACACTAACACATCTCCACCCCTCCTGCTAAATTTTGCAAAAAACAACTTCCTTTCAGAAGAGATGCTCATATGTTTTGGATGTTCTTTGTACGTCACACATGCCTGATTCTTGATAACAGACCTACCCATGGCTTATGTTTCAGTCTCAAGTCCCCAGTGAATCACTCAATAGGTTTCAGTTCTGAAACTGTGATCTTAAAACCCCACTTGCTCACAGGGCTTGTAATAACATTCAGAAAGCTCCATCATGCTATAGAAGTTATCCTTTCTACTTCAGTGAATACAAAATTGTACCTTCTTTTAAGGCTGCTTAACTTTTCAGCTGTTAAACTGAAGTAGTCACTTACAAAAAGCATCTACAGACATTGCAGAAATAATAAAAAGCTCATGTCTCTTTATTTATTTATTCATTTATTTCTAAACTTCTGGACCTGAAAGATGGCCTGCGTCCTTGCTTGCTCAGCACTGGAAAGTATGGGTAACTGGTGACTATATAGAGAGATATAGATAGATATATATATTATTGCTTATTACTGACAGATGTGCCTGTCTCAACAGGAGCAGAGTTCACTATACAAATGGGAAAGGGACAGGACTTTAACCTTGCTGAGAAAATGTCACCCTCCTCAAAATGGATGGAAGCAATCAAGAAAGAACAGCCTGATCCTACTCACAAATAGAAAAGTATGATCCTGTCAAACACAGGATTGTAGGTCTGCAGCTGCCCATTCACTTATCTCTGAAAGCTGAAGTCTTGATGTTGTGAAAGATGTAAATTAGGACAGAGTTCTTCAAAGTCCTCTTCATGTATTTCTTGGAGGTCTTAAATGAAAAGTCTGCATGCTCGACCTTGCATAGACTTGCAGCGTATACCCATGGGCACCCACAGCTCTAATGAGATGGGGGGCAGTTTCTGTGTGTTCCTGCATAGCTGTTCTTCAGTTCCTACAGAAATGCCTCTTCGTGTCCTTCTTCTGAAGGAGATATTTGGAAGAACCAAAATATAAGCAAAATAAAAATTTAAATACTACACATATAATCATATCACAGCTGAAATCCACTACCAAGAGGCTGGCTGTCCACATGCTTCCTGTGAATTTCAGCTTTCTCTACCCACCCATGTGCCTCTCTGCATCCCAGTTCTCCCTTCAGTTTTGCAAAGGGATCAGAAGGCCTAAATATATAACCTCAGCTGCCCAGTACATTTCCTTGCATCTTTAGCAGTGATTCACAAGACTCAAGACAAGACAAATTCCCTTCCTGATGATGCTTACCTGTCACATTCCCAGCTTAGTGAGCTGCCTTTTTGCTCCCGTCTCAGTGTTGTGTCTGTTCTATCTCAAGTGTGAGCGAGTAAACAGCCACCTCTGCACCACCAATCACTTCAATTGCTCCATGTAGAAGCAACAAAACCAGGCTTATTTAATGGGATGGAGAGGTTATATTATGTCACCAGAACGTGTCATAGCATCTGCAATCATATTAGGTGGCTATGAATGCTAGGTAAACAAAATGAAACAAAAAGACTTCTCATACACAGCAACTTATGCGTTTGATTTTGAGACTACATTTAATTTCAGCAGCATCAAGATGTTTTGCAGAGATAAAGTAATAATATAACAAGTTATGTGATGCCTTTGCAACATTGCGAATATGCATTTATTGGCATGTAATAGAGCAAAAATGTGTGGATAATGCAGTCAGAACAATGTATTGTCTTGTAAAAGCAAAATGTGAAAAAAAATCACTTTGATTTTTCTGTCATATTTTGTGAAAACTGACATATTCTTGCAAGAATTTTCATTTAAATGTGCATTTTAAATGGAAACTTGATGAATCCAAGCTTTCATAAGCCCTACTAATAGTTCTTTCTCACCCGGTGTGTGAAACATAATAAAATCACCCTTTAACTGTGCCCCAGAAGTGTGAAATCAGGCCAGAAATATGAGTTAAAACTCATATCTAACAGGAAAGATCCCGGAAAAGATGAGGAGCACATGAGAAATACATTCTCTGGGACTTCTCTGCTGAGAATACAGATTACTACATGCTGAAGAACCATGGTTTCTATCTGGTCATAGATGAAGCATTCCAAGAACTGGGTAATTACCTAAAGTGGTCAGTTATTGCCTTTTTCTGTTTCCCATTGGAATGAAAAGCATGCATTCTTTGCCAGTCAGAACAGTAATCAATAGGTAATGGAGAAGTAATTTGTGTGATGGCATCTACTGGACGCCAGTCTCTCAACACCTCTATTAATAAACGTCGTGTATCCATGCCAAGAGACTTGAGATGACATTGAGCTTTGAAGTCATAATATCGACTATGAAATATTTCTGAAATAATGTCTCAATCAATCTATATTGTTAGTTTCCATATGAGTTTCCAGATCAGATTTGCCTCTCATTTCCATTAGCTATACTTCACAGCAACCCCACTGGCTCCTGGAATTGATGTAGCTGAAGGGAAGAATTTAGTTCACCGTGTAAGTAACAGATGTAAGTTTAACGCTTTGCAAATTACTTGCAAAACAGGGTGAATGAACAACTCCCTGCTGAAGCCAAATAACTCACCCTGAAGATCAACATGGCTAGATCAATGGTCTTCAGAATGGACTGATTCAGTGATAGTTTTTACCTCCTTGTAGTAGTTCAATTGCTTTTTAAATGTAAGATAGCAGTCCATTTTTCGGCTTGGATTCTGTCTTACTCCAGTGTATCCTCCAAGCACAAAGTGATCTGGTCCAGTGGCAGTTCTGCAACACCACAGCCTCAGAAAGCTCTCCCAAAACGTATAGACATAGGTCACATCTATGTCCTCTGTAAAGGTCTGAATATCTCATGGCTCCAGTGAGGGCAAAATTGAGACAACACAATCATAATGTAGATATGAGTGCATCAAACCGCACACGACAGTGCCCATTAACAGTCTGTTAGATAACATAATCTGATGCAATTCAAAGTGAAGTGAGCAGATGTAGCACAGCACGCTCCCAGCATACTCCTAGAGTCTCTGAGGAACTCTACCTCTATTCATATTGAAAAGCAATCAGCTCATATAAATTAACAGAAACCAAGAGATAAGTGTTAAATGTAGCTTTAAAAAGAACATTCTAACATGACCACCCTGGTGCTGAATTTTCAGAATGTTTGCTTCAGTAGTGCTGAGGCCAGTAGAACATGGACACATGCACTTTTTTTTTTTAAACATGCATGAAACCATCATGTTGCTTTCCGAACAAGCACCCCCTTTTTCCAAATTATGCATTTATAATTGTTTATAGATTGGCTATAGATAGGCATTAGTAACAGAAATTGTGCCTTGTATCAGACATCTAATGTATGACATAACTTGAGCTTCAGTGGGCCAAGCACCTACAGTAAAGGGTCCCCTCTTTCAGTTTAGTAAAGTTTCACTTTAGTCAATAAGAGTGGCAAACATTGTGCATTTCTGAAAATAAGACTTCTTATATTTCAAGTATATCTTTGCAGCTGTCAGTCCACTAAGTCCCATAAGAAATGGAGAACTGTCTGGAAGTGCTGGCATCCTCCCAAGTCCCCGGCCCAAGCCTCCAAGCGACATTGCTGTTGTTCCCTTCTGCTTGTTTCCTTGAAGAGGGAGCAGACTCGCTCTTTACTTATTACTAGCAAATTGAATGAAGAAAGGAGCTTCAGTGGGAGTGAAATACAGCAGCATGAGTGAAAACCCCTGCAGATTCAGATATTGTTTCCTGAGCAATTTTTTGTTGTTGTTTCTGCTGAAAAAATTGAAGGATTTTAGAAGCACTGAAGTTTTGCTTCTATGTTTCCCCCAAATAAACTCTTCAATTTCTGACATGATGGAGCATTTCATTTTTAACAGCGTTCAAAATGAAGCTTTTGAGGTTTCATTTTGAAGCCACACTTTCCATTCAAAAACAGATCTAAATTTAAAGAGAGGAGTAAAACCAGAAGGCTTTTACAGCCCACCCAAATGAAGCAAAACACTTCAACACTAGCATGATTATTTCAGTGTAAATACAAGGGCGGTTCTGAAAGTAATGCCTCCTATTTTATCATGTTTGCCCACAATGGCAGAGGCAGATGTTTGTGGTAGGGCAGCAGAGGTTGAACTTTCTCCAGCCTTGTATTGGTGGGAAGAAGGTCTGCCAAGCCCTACAGCCTTTTATGATGTCCAGGATGAGAGAACAGTGAGGATGGAGCTAATGCTGCTCTGTCTTTTATTTCCACTTTCCCGTCCCGAATTTCTGCTGAATTAAATCACTGTCTGTGCCCACAATCTTGTCACTCACCACTTAACACTACATCCTGCGCTGAAGTGTTGTGAGCTCGTGTGCAGCTATCCCTTCTCCCAGACAGAACTACAGACACTGCTGTGAAACCCAAGGTCCTCTGTAACTCTTTTTTACTCCTGCTGTGACTTTCCAGTTTTGAACACCGTGGCCCGTTGCAGCTAGATCTTACACTGTACACATGCTTCAGACTTCCAACAGTAAAGCCATAAAAAAGTTCCCAGTTCCTGCTGGGGCTGGAGTTTCACTACGGTTATTCACATTGAGTTCTGGTCACAGCTCAGTTTATGGTGGAAGCAGTGTCACTAGTTGGCACCTATTTGTTGGTGTTTTAGTCTGACATGTAGGCCTGAATCTCTGCTTTGTAAGTCCAAACCACTTAACTAAAAATAAAGCTGCCATCACAATGTACCTGGTCATACCAAAACAAACGTCTTGTCCTCCAGCTGGAACACCTAGCAGAAGCTGTACTTCTACAAGAGGGACTTTGATAGCGCAGATTTCCAGCGCAAACGCAGAGAAGCAACACCACCCAAAACTAAAGGCAACCAGTTCATTTCTAAGTTGCTGTGTACAATGTTGATTCCTACCTGAGGCTTAGAGGGCTTGCCGTACCCAGGGATGTAGAAAACATTTCTGAAGATATCCTTTTGCATCTTTATATTTGCTTTAAAGCTCTTACAAGGAATTTAAAAGTCTTGCTGAAGCTAAAAGAAAAGGTTGAGTTCACATGGTTAGGAGGACTTATGCCAAGAGTTTCATAGCCAAGTCATCTGTAACCTGGTTCTTCAAGTGAGTGCTAGTTTTGTAATTATGTGTGCACCATTTGCATAGGAACTGCTACGAGTCCCTATATGCTAATCCAGGGGAAATCTTTTTTTCTATAAAAAAGAAGTGAAATACTCCAAGGGAGTGAATTCCTCACTTTGTTTTAACCATAAAGTTGCAAGCAAGTAACCATACTGTGTTTCCACACTGCCTTTCCTCTCAGCAATGAAGAAATGCATTTCTTCATTAGATGTGTTCATATTTATTTAAAGTTTAGGGATAAAGACAGTGCATTTCTAGCAGATGCTGATCCCACTCAGCAATAAAATATCCTAGCATACTAGGACTTTTCCAAATCGTCTAGGTGCTAACCAGAGCTAAAATAAAGAGACAGGGAATTGATTTTCCAAGAACAGGGCAAAACGGATTGAGCAATCTGCAAACTATTTGAACGCAATGAGCATCACTGTTGTTTTTTGTATCAAAAGGATTCAGATTATAACATACTGGCAGTAAAATATGATATCTGTAGAAACAAAATATCCACAGATATAAGAACATATCTACTTATGGCAAATCTCCATTGAGCCTTTTGCCTTCAGTATTACTTCAGCTGATGTTTACTACATTGATTTATTACCCACCCAGAAAGCATTTCTGGCAACTTCCTCTTATGTTGTCATCACGTTATCCCTAAAAGTGGAAAGTATCACTAAAAATTGAAGTGCTTGAAAAAGACACTTCACGACGAACTTTGATGAACTATAGGCATCTAAGTAATTCATGTATCTAACCACAACTAGTAAGAGAAGATACAGAATATTTTAGCGAGTAGGAGGGATTTCTTCCTTATCTCACTTTGAAAAATGAATTCTGCTGTGACAGATCCTATGAGAACAGAAATGATAAATGAGGAACTGAAAACATTCTGTTCTTTAGCTTTGTAGTTTTGGATGTTTTAAATATGACAGACAAAGCAATACCTTCAGCATATTGGATGACAACCTTCCCGCTAGCTGAATAGAACTGAGTGGACTGTGTGGTGCTGCACTGACCACCGGAGATGGAATAAACAAAATGGTATGTAGTCATTAAATCAGTGCAATGAGATACCTAAATTCCTTTAAATAATGCAACAGTAAAAGTTAAAGAACATGAGTTTCTAGACTTATTTGCAGAAATGTCATATCTTGTCTCTTTGTTCCTACTACCACCATATCTAATTCCCATACCACCATGCTACCACCTTCGAATTCCCATGTCTATTTGTACTATATGAGCTCCCCTCATCAGGGCATGTGGTTGAACAGGGACAAGGAAGAAGAGGCGGTGATCCTGCTCTATGAATACATTAACTGCAATACCCCAGTTCTGTGAACACCAGAGTCTTAATTACCATCTTGTTTTGTGTGTGCCAGGCTTGCCCGTAAAGAAAGTGCAAGCCCTGACTCAGATTTATATGTGGTTGGAGTATAGAAAAGGTCTATTCTGTCTCCTCTCTTCCCCATACATGTTCAGTTTGGGTTCTGATACCTTATACCATAGGAGCTCAGACTGCAGCCTTTAACTAACATTCAGCAATTAAGACTTCAGCTTGGTGCCCATTTCCACAAAATCTTTTCTGACTTCTTTATTCTTGCTATTTTTCGCCTCTCACCAATTTGACTGAAACTGGGCAGTCGTTCAAAAATTACCCACACATACACAGATAATTGTATGCCTTATGACTCAGGAAAGCAATCTAAATAATAATGATAATAACAATTATAATCAGAGGTATCAAAAGGAAGAATATTTTCAGAGCAATGAAAATTAGAGGAAGAAAAATTACACTAACATGAGACTTCTGTCACAATCCAATGATATTGCAAAACAGCAGAGCAATGCTTTTGACTTGGTGGGGGTCTGATAAATGCAAACTTGTTCTCTGTGTCTAGGAGAAAAGATTGTAAAGAAAATCAGGCTTCTAGTTCTTATTCCATTTGGACAGGTCTGATGATAAATAAGTATATGTTGTCAACAGCCATAAAGATACCTGGAGATTTTCTTGGGAAGTCATGATGGCATAGTATATGAATAAAGGATGAGCAGCATTAAATCTTTTTGATTGAACTAAGATTATAAACTCCAATATCCCTAACTATTTCAGGATGTTAAAAAAAGCAAAACAAACGTCACATTCTCAAAATGGCAACAAAATCACAGAAGTCTTTCAGGCTTTGTGGTTGAGCTATAGACATCCAACAGCATAACAAGATACAAACTCATTGCATAGGTCAACAGAAAGTCCTGATCAAGGAAATAGGTCTTGCACAGCGCTGCCCTGAATGGCGACACTTACGCAGAAGTTTTTGATCTTGTTATTGAAGAATACAGTGACAAAACTTCAAAAGAAGTAAGACCTCAGAGAAAGCAGCACTGCAGCCAACATTACAAAAGGCATCAAATTAATTTTTAATAAACTGGTTGTGAATCAAACACTCTCTCATGTTTATTGTCACCACTGAAAGACCCACTACAATAGTGATTGAATTGTTCCAAAACAGCTATGGTTCCTACAAAAAGTACAAGTTCAGTGTGTGTTATAGTGACCAGTATAGAGCCCCTTATGCTATAGAGGAGTAACTGTGCATTCTTCTGAGGACTGCATAAATATCAACTATTCTGTCTACAAGCATCGCCATAGGGGCTATTTTTTATTCGTAAGATCACAAAACAGTATTCTAAGAGGGGCGGAGGTTGGGGAGATGTCCTGCTTTAAATTTGAGAACGTAAGAAAAAAAATGAGTCATCGTGAGAATATTCTGGTCCAGCAAAGTGCCTGGTTAGCAGTGGCATGGTCAAAGTGGGAGCAGGAGTTAAAGTCAGGTTAGCAGACAGACACATCTGAACCTCCACCTGTTGCAGTCCGTGCTGTAAAGCTGCCCTAATTACCAATCTGAGGACGCTGCTGGCAGCTACCAGTTAGTGAAGAACAATCTCCAGCCTGACCAGAAAATTCAACACATTTGTAAAGAGAAGAATTCACAGATAATTCTGCTCTCAGGATCTGGAGTTACTCCCATTTACACCTATTGCAAGACTCCCACTGACTCACTAGCAGCAAAGTAAAATGTGATTAGGAGTTCAAGTTTAAAATGCCCATCACCCATGAAGCTATGGTTGTGACTGTCTGGCTGGAAGTCTTCTGTGCCCCCAGAGACAGGGGCTGGAGGGAAGCTAGGGAAGTCATGTCCCCTTACACCTATGGACAGTGGTTTTGCCACAGTGATTTACTGCTTATGATCTGTAAAAGATGGAACTGGCCACTAATTTTCAATTAATTTTATTTCTTCAATGGCACAGCAAGGCAAAGGAGAAAAGGGGAAGCTGACAAAGGAATCGATTGAAGTAGGAGAACTCTTCCTAGGGAATACAAGAGTAATTTATATTTTCTTATGGTAACTTTAGAAAGAAGTACTTCCCTGTGAACCAATATTTTACAATACTGGCAGTTCCAAACTGAATGTTTATTTCCATAGAAACTGTGAAAAAACCCTCCTTCCCAGAACTTTCAATCAATTCTCTGCAGAATCACAATTTTAAAACACAGGCTTATTTCATTTGGAAGAGCAAATAAATGTTAAGACATTGACATTTCCCTCAGTATGGAACTCCTGTGATCCACATAGTTCTGTTTTACAACATTTCTGCCCCTTGTTCCTCTATTCTTGCAAATGCAAATGAAAACGTGGACTCAGCTTTTGTCATTGCTTCTCATGATAAAATCTAGCAGAAGAAACAAAGGTAAACATACTTCCCTCTCAAAAAAAAGTCCACTTTACGTTTCCTTTTATACATTTGCATCAAATCTTCTGCACTCCTACCCCACAGTCACTCATGCAGTGCCTCAAAGGGAGGTAAATTTGATGTGGGGACTTTCAAGTGTTATTTCCAAAGCCAATCTCTGTTTCTTCTTATAAAGGTACAGGCAAAAAAAAAGTCAGGGCACTCTGATTCTTCACAACAAACCTCTGCAAATACTTTTTCAATGCATCTCTGAGAGACATTTTAAGCTCAATAAATCCCTGCCACAAAGATAGACTTATGCAGAGCCTCAGTTGTGGTGAACGCTGAGCACTGTTGTTCTAATCTGGTGAAGCACACAACTTCAAGCACATCAATAATCTCACTCCCTAACTAAAGCTCAAGCTGGATTTCTTCTGGGAGCAGAATCAAGTGCTGAGCACATACCAAAACAAAGTTCCAAGCAACACTAAGTGTATGTCTTAATTTCTTCCCAAGTTACTGCTCTGAAATATATGAACTAAGGGATATTTTCTTTTTTTCTGGCTGCTATTTCCCTTTGGCAATGTCCTTCTCTTGGAAGTACGAGAAATTTGCACCTCAAAGTGATTCAGGCAGCTTAGATCATACCATATAGATCCAAGTTCTACAGGGCCCTTTTTATTTCTGTAATCCAAACTGCCCTTAATTTGGCTATTACGATCTAGATGAGTGGTCCATGGAAAAGTTCAGATACAGGGAGGACCTCCGCAATTTCATCTATTTCAGCCTCTTGAACTAATGGAGCCTGTTTCAGTTAGGTGAAGTTGCACATGGTCCTGCCCACGTAGATTTTGAATATCTCAAAGGATGGAGAGTCTGCAGCTCTCTGAGTCCCTACTCTAGTACATGGTCTCACAGAGACTTAGCATCTATGCTTCAGGCCCTATTTTGCAAATTTCAGACAGATTCTTTGCAATCCCAGGCAAAGTATTATAGGTTTCAACAATGGACACGCACAAAGCTTTCACAAAAGTTTTGACTCACAACCAATGACAGTGATCTTCCACCCAAATGATGCTCCTCCAACAAGCAGCAGATCTCAGAAAGAGACGTGCTCCCCTCCGTGGCTGGCCTTTAAATGAGCCCAAAGCAGCCCTGCCCTGCATCCACCCCTTTCAGTATTGAGGGGAGCACAGGTGCAAACAATTTGCCTGTGGTCCCAGGGACAGCCACCCCCCTCCACCAGGTGCTCAATCACTAGCTCAAGCTGTGACCTGACAGTTCCCCTACACGGCTTTTCTTATGAACTCAATTCAGCCTGTTAACATCTTTATTGCACTGAAAGCTCTACTCTGAAAGCTCTACACCCGAAATTTAAAATGTTCAAAAAAATCATCCTCTGTCTTGCTTCCCTCCTCCACAGCCCTTGATGGGCTAACACCAAGCCCAGCAACATTCCACCGGTTATACCCATACACAGTGCTTTCTCTCCGTCTCTGTCTGCAGTGTGCATGTGTCTTAGGATGAGCACACCCACACAGCAGAAAGTATCCCAAATTATCCAACATTGGCTGTGCTGTGAGAACAGGCACAGAGGGGAGAGCGAGATGTTGTTGTGTAGCCATACATTCCACCATGCAACCGTGTCCTGGTAAAGGGGTGGTCATGAGTTTAATCTGCACTGAACAGGGTTTAGCAAATTTCTGTCTTCCAAACACAGGTGTGAAAATGAGCAGTTCCAAGCACCAGTTGTTAAATCTGTCCATTCTGCTGTTTCCAGTATCTTCAGGTTTGAAGGCTGCTGAAGAAACAGAAGAAAGAAAATATATGAAATATCCTTCACATACCATTTCAGACAATGATTTCAAGCACTTTGAACATAAATAGACTCCCTCTGAATTAATTTATCATATTAATTTCTTCAAATGAATGATGCTTATGAAATGCTAGGATTTATTCCGAAGTTCTTGAAACTATGACTTGTCTGTGAGTTTTCCAGAAATATATGGATTCAAAATAGCTTTAAGACACTTAGATGGTGGCCCGTAACCTGATCAGTACGGTCGACTGAGCGCAAACAATGAGATGTGAATATTTTAATTATTAATAGTAATTGGAATAAGCGACTGAATTGATTTGAAGTCTAGGTGGAAACAATTGTCCAGTAGGGAGGACAGGTTCTGAGATGGACCCCAGAAGTTCTGGTTTGGGGTACTAGGTCTACAGAAGGTCTCAAGTGACACCTGAACCAATTCATTTGCAGTTCTCCTTCATTGTCCATATGAAATCAGTGGAAAGTCTTGATGTCTGCACCCCATCTGCCTCCCCAGCATCTTCCATTCACTTCCCTTGGAGTTATTCTCCCTACACAAGACTGTGCTATCTCCCTCCTTCACCCTGAGAGTGCTCAGGGGGTTTGGAGCATTTCAAAATCTCACCATCAGGACCTAAGCCAATCTCCTGCGATTATGGGCCAGTATGGGGAAACAAATCAACTTATATCTGCCTGCTGCCCAAACTCTCTGGTCTCACTCTAAGGCACTTCTCATGGGTCAGTGTCAGAGGCAGGACAATAGAAAAGATGGACTTTGAGTCTGTTTTCAGGCGGCAAGGTTACTGTATTCCCCAAAATAAATAATTTTCAGTTTTCCAAAGACTACAGAACTCCAGAGCATAGAAAACATCTTACTAGGTTTATAAAATGATGTGTAAATTTTAGCTAAAAATTTATATCACTAAACAGAAAAGATAATGCACTCTACGTTAAATTTATGCTTTTAGAGAGTGAGTTTTATTTTCAGTTCTGTACTCTGTTTGCAAATCCAAAAGCTTATATAATGGGGTGAAATACAGAATATTCTTTTACTGTGAGCCAAAACATGCAGCTTTTAGAGTCCTTTTTCAGGTAAAACTTATATTTCTTACTTTTGGCAACATCTGATTGTGATGGTTATTACTACTTCATATTTCTACAGCACCCAGAGGTGTAGTAAGTGTTAGCAAAGGAGTGAAGACAGGACAAATTCTTTAAATAAGAAGGGTATTTGATGCATGAACAGCAGTTAGTGTCCACATTAAATGATGGCAGGTCATTTTTTCAACCTTTATTATTTTTGCAATATGATCCCTCCTCTCATAATTTCAGCTGAGCATTACTTTTTTTATTATCATTATTTCTGGTCATGTAGAGTAGGTAAGCTACCTTAGATGACTGATAATGTACAGAAGGGAAGAGAAACAAATTAAAAATGAGACTTATCAGGAAATATATTTTAACCCACTCCCGACAAGAATAATATACCTCTGCTGATTAGTAAACACCTGCCTTTTGAGAAATCATTTTGCAAAAAACATAACAGGTTTTGAGTATTCTTCCAAAATAATAATAATAATCCTTTGTTCAAACATTTATTTAGTCTTTGACTCTAAATATAAACACGTACCTAAACCAGCCAAGCACAGCTGTGCTATTGCTGTAATTATAGTTTGAAAGATTTGGAGCCCTTTGCTGTCTTCTCTAGCATGCATCCTGCTCTTCTCAATAGGCCCAGGAGGAAGGCATGCAGCACCCCCAGCAGAGCCCACATGCCCTAAGGCTCTGTGCATCCCCCCGCCCATTTTAGCTGCAGTTTTGGCCCAACCCAGCTACTCTGAATTTTGTGGCTTTGATCCTTCTCATTTCTCTCCTATCTCTCTGCTCTGGGAAGAGAAAGGAAAGGAACAGTCTACAGAGGTGGTGAGACTAGGGGTATGAAAAAGACTTGCATCTTGGAAAACTCAAGCCAACGACTGTCATCACCACTAGTTTCAAAAGCAGCCAGAATGAACTGGTGTGCAGTAGCCTGCCAGCCTACATTATACACACAGTTAAGACAGTCACACAGCATTTCTCACACAGGCACTGCAGGAAGGATATCTACCCACAAGGACTCCTAAATTTCCACTTCAGCCACTGGCTAATAGCAGATTGTAATACACGGGGCATTTGAAGGAATGCAGCTTCCCACATTCACACGAGCCTGAAGTAAAAGAGCTATGAGTATGACTTGGTGCTCCTCTCCCTTGTGGCTCCCAGGCTGTTGAAATCTGCCCGTTTGATTTCATTCATATGCTATTACTCTATTTTATGAAGTTACAACACTTTATTACAGAAACATTCCTAATGAAAGCTGATTCTAATAGCTCCCTCTCTGGTAGGAAAATTATTTTTTGCCAGTTTTATAGCTCTTTAAATAAACACTGCCTCATACTTTTCCATTCCGTGTGTCCCCTAACTGTTAATTACAGTGAACTTCTCTTGACCTCTTGCCCAGAAAGGGTGAAAATGAACAGTTTGTTTAACTAAGTATGACTTGCTCATCACAGCGGTGCTAACAAATTTGCAGTCACAGTACAACCTTTCCTGCTGCTTTCCAGTGATTTAGTGCTTCACATCTGGATGAAGAACTGTATGACAAGTTTCATAGCTTATACAGATGCTGCGTGTTGCTGCTGCAGAAGGAATGCACTGAAGCTGTTTCAGCTTCAAACTTCAACCAAATTCAAACATGACAAGAGTTTATTGTGGAGTGAAACTAGCCCAAGTAGAGGCTGCACAAGTGGGCATGAGGTGATATCCCTGTGAACCTTTAAGGAGCTTTGGATGAATCATGACACAACAAATCTTTATTGGGAAGGGAAGGTCTTCATATTATACTACAATGAGATATCTTTCACTTAAAAATGAATGTCAGTTCTTACATCCTAGAAGATTTATTTTCCTCTAGATATCAGAATCTTCCTACTGAAGTCTAGAGCAGGAGTATTTTTCTAGTCTAGCAGTATATCTCTTTAAGATGACACACTGCATCTTCTTTCACCTAAAGCTATTCCATGAAATGGTTCAACATTTGATGTATTTCAGTCAAACCCTCGCATACAAATATGTGAATGTCTCTGATACTAGAATGCAGTGTCAATGCTATGGTGTGGCACTAGGGGACGTGACTGAGTGATGGGACCCAGTAGATCAGGTTAATGGTTGTAGTTAATGATCTTGATAATCTTTCCCAACCCTGACGATCCTATGATTCTGAGTACTTGCCAAAGTTTGATTTCCATAGGGTGAAGTCTAAGGAACATTTACAAAGGTTTAAGAGGAGCTAATTCATTTCCATCAGATGGGACATGGACTCAGAGCTTCACGTTGCTCCAGAAGAAGATCCAGCACCCATAAACAAGCAGCTATTTGCTCCACTGGGATTCTATGATCTCCCCTCCTTTAGACAACCAGAAAAAGGATGAACATGGCAGCTGTTGCAGAAGTTAAGAGAGAAAAATAATAGCAATAAGGAGAACCAACAAGCCATGATCAACTAGACTTTACAAGGAGGCACAGAGCAGGAAACTGGAATGATTAGGGCTAAGTTTTCCTTCCAGTGATTCAAGAAATGAGTTACTTCCTGACCTCTTCTTGTCCTATGTTCCAGCTCACCTATGATAAATATATGCACCCAACAGAGAAGACACAGAGCTCAGTCCTTTAGCATTAGTAAAGCCCCCAAGATTAACCATTTGGAAGGTATGGAATTAATATTGGAGTCTTTTTATGATGATGCCCCAAATGTGTGCAGAGGAGCACGAGGGGTTTCTGTGAGTGTCCATTGCTTCTCACAGGTCAGGCCATTAACCTGTAGGTGTTTAAATATGGAGTTAGCAGCCTACAATCAGCCACCTGCATTTGAACCCTTTGGGCAACAGGAATTTAAGGCAAGTGCTGAGCACACCTGCACAACTGCAGCAATATAATTAGCCTAGCCCTTGACTTTTCCAATTCTATTCTTCTTGCACAATGCAGGAATCACAGAAAAGCTATCTGCACAGGCAGTTAGAAGTTGTATAACATCAAGATACAGTCAAAACAATGTGGACCAGAAAAATAAAAAGAGTGATACCCTCCCAAAAGAAGGGGCAAGCACATAAAGCAAATAGCATGCATGTTGTGAGGTGCATACATTGCCACTGGGTGTTCTGAGTGACTTGGATCCAGTATCAAAATAGCCTAAATGTTTTAACATGTCACGTCCAGTGTTTTATCTCCCTTTTCATTTCACACTGAATGGCTTTTTACAATTTCTGTTACATAAGGCAGTTCTTGCTGGCCACCTCTACCATTTCCCCCTTGGTAAAATGCACTCTGGGTCCTTCCGTGCAGCCGTACAATGTGCAGCTTGCTGTTAATTAGCAGGACACCCCTCCTCCTCTCTTCATGACCTGGGAATACAGCAGTGAAGTGCTTTAATGGTAGCATCAAACAGGCTCATGCCACACATTTTTAATTTCTAAAATTGTCCCTGTTAGAATTTCAATATTCTGAGAACAAATATAAAATAGTGAAAAAATGGATGAAAACATCCCTCCTAAAAATAAACTATCATCCAATTCATACTGCATTACAGCAATCAATTACTGACACTTTCTAATATGTTTTCATTACCACAATGTCCAAATATCTGCTAATCATTGAGGACTTTTTGGCCTCATAGCACCCTAGAGATACAGTAGTGTGAAATATAAAGACTTGAGTCATTGATGGTTGATGAAAACATTCACAGACATGGGTGCTGAGATCATGTAAAGCCTCAAGAAGATAATGAATTGCCACCACACTAGGAGTCATAACTCAGCCTTTGCTGCCAAATGTCAATATCCAATTTTTAAGCATAAGACTTGGTTTATTTGTCAGAGGTGTGGGCCCCCAGCAGCCTCCTGCCAATCACACGTAGGCAAGCTTTGTTTCTTATAGCTCCAATACTCAATCTGCAGAGGGCTTGATCTTATCACTGTCAGACGAGTGAAATGTACATAAAGGATCCCTGTGAGCATCTACTACTCCAGCAGTACTCCTGCAGAGACTTAGAAAGACTACCTGCAAAACTCCCATTTTCCTCTTTTTTATTTTTGCTAACAATGTCAGGCCCCATTTCCAATCTTACCCTTACAACCGGAATCAGAAAAAAATGTATTTTCCTGAGCTTAATGAGAACAGTCTGAAGTAAACAGTGCCTTATTTTTCAGAAGAAGAAGCTGAACAGACAATGCATCCAGACTGTTCCAGGGCTGAGCTTTAACATAGACATTTTGATCACCACTTGCCACTAATTCCATTGCGCCATTTCCCAGAGCTGTGGTGGTACCATGGTTCATTATCTTTCGCTGATCTCTCCTTTCTGCAGAGCACAACCAACGTGATGTACTGATTCAGAAGAGAGTCATGGGTTTACACTGGCAGTTTACATGAAAAAAATTAGTCTGATACCTCAGGTCCTGAAAAGACTCTTATCTCTGCTAATGTCAAAATTATCAGGAGAACTCTTATTTCATGTGTTTTCAAAGCATCTGTATGAGATATGCGAAGCTGGAACAGATCTTGTTTTCTTGAAATGCATTCATTAGCAATATAGAGACTGATTGGAGCTGTATCGCATGCTCTTGTGTTTTTATTAGGATTTGCGGTGAAGTTTTGATCAATAACTTCTGAGCTCTTAGGATCACCAAACAGAGAGGAGAAAGTTATATATAATCCCTTAAAGACTGTAATTAGGCAAAAACAAAATGATTATGTTAATAAGCAAGAAGTATTTAATATTAATTGAGTAGCAATGACTTCTGCCTGAGGATTGGGAATGGCCTACATTAATCATGGGGAATATTAAAGCAGGTGATAGATTCTAAAAGGAGCAAAGTAGGCAGCAGCTGGCAATGGAATCTGTTTGGCAGCTTGTCTCCTTTTTAGTACAGAACTGTGGGATGTTTTGTCTTAATTTCTTCCAGTGAGCTTAACATGCAGAAGGTCTTGGTGCTCAGTAACTGTAAATGGGGACATATTTTCATAAGACACCTGCAGCAAGCAACCAAGGAAATGCTTTTGAGTGTCTGGAGGCTTTGTGTAGGTCAGAGGGTCTCAATTCCTTCCATACTTTTGAATTCATATCTCCAAAGGGAAAAGCTTTGATGCCTACTTTGTCTCATCACTATTCAGCACATCTGTCTTGCGTTTTCCTTTTGCCATATAGCTGTAAAGATGAAGAGAAAAAGGAGGAGAAAATATGGGGATTCTTCCTGTGATCTTCAGATCAAGAATTCATGATCTAAGTTCCTTAGACTCATTTGAAGATTTTGCTAATTAATTTGATGCCTAAATATGAACAGAACAGATATTGTGCCCTTAATAGAAGCACTTCAAACTAGAGATGCTGAGAAAAGAGCAACACAAAGCAGAAGCAGAGCTGCTAGATCTGGCATTTGACTTATGATTTATGAATACTTCAACCTTTTTATGTTTAATGCTAATATTATGCTAGAAAGTAAACCAAAAGATTATCAGGATGGGCATAGTGAAAAGCAAAAGGGCCAGCTGTAGAAAAGCTGTTTTGAGAAAATATGATAGAGTGCAGATATGATATGAAGGGAAGAGGCAAAAACTGCCCCAGTTCCTGGCTACTTCCCTTCTCTTACTGCAGAAACAAGAATTTTGCATTGAGTGGTTCTATAAATGTTCCCTGTTCTTTTGGAAACCATGGCAAATGCATTCACTAAACAGAGACCTGATGAACTGCCTGCCATCCCGAAGATAAACCTGATTTACTGCAACTACTTCCCCTGAGACACCTCCTTCTAATGTGGTTCCAACAGTATTACCTGTCTCAGTACCACTGTCTTCTCATTTTCCCCATCCAGTAAGGGAAGACATGAGGTCTCCACCCTGATGTAAAGCATCTGCTTTGATGTTCCCTTGCTGCTGGCAAAAGACGGGCATCTAAGCACCATTAAGGTCTACGTGTTTAATTTAGTCAGAATCTCCCCTGAAGATTTCACATTTGTATTATCAACATTCTGAAATAAAGTCCACTGCACAGAGACCTGAATTTTCAAACAGCTGTCATCCTACAAGTCTCACCTATCACCAAAAGCAACAGCTTTGTTTCCTTTATCTATATTTAAATTTGACTCCTTGAACAAAAAATTAGCAATATATTTATATATAATATAATTTGTTTCCCTTAAGACTAAAAAATCCACTTGTGTGTGTAAGTTTGAAGAGTGACATGCCAGGAAAAGATACCTTCTATAAAGGAACTGTGAGGGGATGAAGGCTATGCAGTAATTAAAGAGATAAATGGACTGACAGTTATATACTGGCAAGTCATCTGAAGCCGATAAGGTGCAAGTGGCTAATTAATGAAATCATCCACAGTCTGTCGTCCACTGAGAACTGCCTGGCTTTGGGGTCCTTCAGGGGCTCTGTTCTGAGCCAGCTGGAACTGCTGGCATAGAGCAGTGGGTCATGTTAAAAAATGATGATAAACGTGAATTCATTTAATGAGCCTGTGTGGCAGGGGTGGCTGGTGAACAACATGACAATAACAGCAAACCTCTAAAGGAAATTCTAGAGTACTGAAATGTGTTGAAACCCACTAAGAATCTAGATGAGATGCATTTATTACATCTGAAGACAGTGCTCAAGCAGCAAAAGAAGTAAAAGGAGGCAAAAGGAAAAAAAATCTCAAAAGAATAGAAAATACAGGTGAAAGGTCCTAACTGTCTCACAACTCCTACACTAAAGAAGCTCTCTTTGCCCTGAGGTGATAGGCAAAAGAAAAGCTAGCAAGGCTGGCTGAAGAGAGTCTGAACTCGTTTACGGTTACTGCTGTATTTAATCAGGATGTTCATGATATGGCAGTCCTGAGATCTCACGACTAGGATAAGAGCTCACCTGTGCTGAAGACAGAATAAAAGCTATTTAGTCTAGCCAATTGCCAGGAAAAAAGTGTGGAAGTTACAGGCAGGTAAAGAAATGTTTTTGGGTTTTTGATTTGCCTTCTGTCTTTGAAGCCTTAGATCAAGTCATTTCCTTTTCTGACTTTTTTGATTCCCAGTGTGCCTGAACAGATTTGCTTCCTCTTTGCTTTCAGGAAGGCTCTTGGAATTGCATGAAGAATGTCCATCTGCCCAAGACACAAATACAGAGAGAAGGAACGCTTTCAAAGAAACAGGTTATCAGTCCCTCCCTGCTCTACTTCTCTGTCCAGCTCATTCTTCCTTCACCTGCTGTTTTTCTTGAGGTCAAGCCCATTTGAGCTGACTGATTTGATCCCATATGTCACACATTAAAACAGGAACTGTCATACAGCTCCTGGCAGCCCCTTCTGCCTGCAGTCATTCCTGCCAAGCCAATCCTTCCACCACACAGATACAGTAGTGACAGACAGTTTCTTCTTAGTTTTGGAACCCACTTTCAGGAAAAATAGTAAAACACTGGAAAAAAACAAAAACAAAAGGTATCTTCGACGATAACTGACAGTCTCAAGGTAAGCAAAATGTTTAATTTTAAACATAAGACACACACTAACTATCCTGACCTGCATCTCAACCTGTTGTTTTTACTGCTATTAGCTAGGAGGCAAAAAGTAACATACCACTTTTAACCTCCCAATCATAATAAAGAATTAAATCAAGGCTCTGACTCACATTTCACAGCCACTTTAGGGGGAAGCTGAAGTACAGGATCTCTACCTCCCTCCTCACAGTAGTATCTAAACTGAGCTTAACCCCTGAAATACTCACAGCCTCTGGATTAGTGTAAATCACTACCAGCTGTACTTTATATTAATGCCTTGGGCTTCAGCGATCCTGGCTTAATTGTCTACAAGCCTGAAAATGCGGTTACATAATTTAATACTGCTGTCAAAAGTGCTGGTCCTATTCCTTTCCCCATCCAGGGCTGTGCATTCATGGGGAGCTGTTCTGGATGAAGCCCCATCACTTAGTTGGCTGCATCAGCACTGCACTGGATTGAGCTCCTCTGGCTCTACCTGCCATGCTGGGAGGGCTGATATTAGGGCATGGTGGGCAGCTGAGGCAGACAGCAGTGCAAAGTTAGATTGTATTGGCCTACCTATTAAACTGTATTCTTCATTTCATAGTTTTAGAAGTCAACACCAAAGCATTCTTTTTTTGTCTGAAGAAGCTGTCTTCCTGGGATGTGTATTTTAGGCAAGGTCCAAGGCTGGCGTGCGCAGGGTTTGTGCATACTGTTGTCAAAAACATGAAGAAAGTTATAGGGTCTTTTTTTTAATGTCTGAGGAAACAGTAATCTTCCAGATTACTCAAAACAAAATCACTCCGAAAATCCTGCAGAGACTTCATTATTCTCAGCTTCAAAACTGCAGTAAAAAAAAAAAATCACTGTTGCCAGAAAAAAACAAACACATATTAAGCCTTTTATCAGCATGTCTAATGTTTTACTAACTGTGAAATCACATTTTCTAGGATGAACTGTCTCAATACACTCCTGAAATATCCCAGTAGTGCTCAGTGGCCACTTGAAAGAGGAATTCTGTCACCGCCATACACAGCAGGTGGAAGTCAAATTTCTGGAGAACAGCACACGACATGTGGCTCCAACCACAAGTACGCAGGCACTGGATTCAAATACTTGCCCATCCTCCAGTTCAGAGCAATCCAGCTTTTCAAAACAAGGCTTTGGTTTTTGAGGGGAGGTAAATTAATTTCCTTGCTTCCTAAAATACATATGCAACGTATAATCTGTAGCGTTAATACTTGTAAAAACAATTACCAATTACGAACATTGTTCATCATCAGACAACAAAATGACTTGCTAAAGGAAAGATGAGCGTTATTATCTCTGTTAAATCTTGGGGAAACTGAGGCATGGGGCGGTAATGAGACTGCTCCATGGGCACAAAACATATTTGAAAAGGACACCAGTCCTCCACACTAAATGTTCCAATTACTAGGGCACATTTCTTTAATCCTCACAGTCATCCCATGAAGGATAGATACATACTTCAAAGACAGTTGGGGTAGGAAGAAAGACTGTGGTTTGCATAGGTAGCCATAGGAAAATAGTGGAAGAGCAGAAATCAGAAGCAAATTCTCAAGAGTAGAGAGGAAGATGGATTGGAGGTAGAAAGAAGAGAAGAAAGCTCCAGCTGTAGCAGCACCTGCATACCTGTGATAGCCTTCTATCTTGGGTCCTGGTGCCATTTTGTGGCAAAAAAAATAACAGAAAGTTCAATTCAGCTTGTTTCAGTTTTTTAAGGTGAATGTCTGGGGACCAGACTAAAAGGTGACGGGGTGTGGAGATGGGTTTTCTTTTGGATAATGGAAAACAGTTGTGTTTGTGGTGCACGTTAAGTTCCCAATGCTTAAGAAGGACCTTTCAGTAATTAGAAACAGTAAATGTTTTTTTAAAAGACCTATAAGTCCTGGGACTTAGTATTCAGTGTGTCTGTCCTGGATTATGGCAAATGGATACAAAGATATTTTTACTATTCCTAGTAATTCCTATTAAATATTATAATCATGATATTCAAGACAAAAAAAAATAAAGCAATTAAAGCAGTACTTCACTGCATGAGGTGCTTTAGGGCCAAGCAGTTAATCAGAGTTCTTGACCCAAGAAGCTTGCGATTTACCAATAAATAAATAAATATTATCCTAATATTTATTTCCTGATTTGTCTTCCCTACTTTGTGAAGCAGAGATGTCATTCCCCCCTATATGTGAACAACCTGAAAGGTATTATTTCTCTGACTCCTTTGTATGCTGGGAATGCTGTTTTGGGGTGTCTGAATATATTCTTGAATTTTTTACATCTGTTCAATTTAACTCAGTATTTCTGCAGAAATAAAAAAATAATGAAAAATTTCAGAAATGTTGCAGTGCTTCAGTATGGGGCTCACATAATAAAAACAGAGGAATATGAGGCTGAATCAGCTCTAATCTCAAGAGGATACACAACAAAAGTTTTAAATGACCTTTCTCATTGTTTAGGTGACTCAAGCTGCGGAGTCATCCTCCAGATTACTGTCTCTGTGACTGATTAAGAAGCAGGATGGCAGGTCCTAGGAGTCTGACAGCAGCATAAGCAAACCCACATACCATTCCCTGTTTGCTGGATTATAAAAGTAAGGGCATATCCTCCAACTTTGTTTTTCTTGGGAAAAGAAAATAAATAAATCCAAATCTCAGGTCTTTGTATCAGAGCTAAAGGGCAGATGATACTGAGCTCCAAACCTGCAGTACAATATGCGCTACGACATGATGCAAGATGCAGATGTTGGACACTACCATAATTCTTTGTCATGGATACATCATACAGAGTTTAGCAAACTCTGCTAACTAATGGTAGACCTCCTGTATTACAACAGGAATTAGAGGTCTGCCTTGTGGTTCTGACAAGTTGTCTTCTCACTGAGTCTACAAAGTGACTTTCAAAACACAAGCTCAAAATGTTTTACTAATAACCAACAGATTGTAAACCAGGAAAAAAAGCTTTCTAGACATTTTACAAGCATATCAGGGTGTAGGAGAATGGGCTGTCTGGGGAGTGTATGAATCGTTAGCACTGGATGTCTTCAAGAACAAGTTTGACAGGAATAACACAGATGAAGTTTGTCCTGCACTGGGAGGCGAACGTACTGGTCGACCTTTTCAGGGCCTTTCCAACACTACCATGCTATGACTTTGAGAAATCAAACGACTGCTTTCAGTGATTCCTCCTGGGAGTTTAGGACAGACCTAACCACTCAATTTCCTTGCAGAAAATTGTAAGTCATATGTCTTCCTTTCACTCTGCAGTTATATTAAAACTGCAGCACAAAATTTGCACAGTCCCTTTAACATCACTACTGCTGAGAGAACTTTTCACCCTACTGACATTTCTAATAATGATTCACCTCTTCTTTGTTCTCCTCAGTAATGTTACATTTCATAATCAAGTTACAATCATTCTATTATAATTTATCACTGGAGAAGGAAGAGTTTTGCTGCGAGAAACTCTTGCAAAAAGAATTTAGTTGTGATATTATCAAGGAAATAATAAAACAGAACTGAGCTCATTAGAGCAGAGAGATAGATATCTGCCTCCAACACTTCTCATCACATGGTCCTTCGAGCATCCTTCACTCTGGACTTGGAAATTTAATTCTGCCCAATAGTCCCACATGCACTTGACAACATATTTTTTTCTCACCTCTTCGCTTTTCTTAACTCCATGCATTTTTCAATCACTTTCTCTTTTTTACCCCATCAAATAAAAGTCTCTTTGCTTGTCTTTCCTTGTTCTTCAGGGCTTGTTCTTGGCTTAGCTACCACCTATGCTACACCAGATAGATATCATATCTCTCTCCAGCTGGTCCATTATCTTCTACTGCCCACACATTGTATTTCCAGACAAATACTTTCATCTCCATTTTGATGGCAGAAGCCAGAAACCACCAAGCTCCCGCCTCTAAGTCCACATGTAAACAGAGATGGATTTTCTTCCAGGATCTGCAGGGAACACAAGGCCATTTGGATGTTCTGAAATTCTGAGCCATTTATTTGAACATGATCCGTTGATGAGAACAGCATCACAAATCCAATCTGTGCGGCATCTTTTTAGCATTGTGACTTCCATGCTGGCAGTGATGATTATGATAACCTTTTTCATACAACAAGAGCAGAAGTGCTTGAATCAGAGGGTACCTTGAAATAGAAAGTGCTGCTTCAAATAAAGAAGTGAATCAGAAACCTCAGTAGATAGTAAAACTATTTCAAGCACTGCAACAATTTACAGAGAAAAATCAATTTGTGGATGTGGGTTGGAAGGAGATGAATCTTTTGAAGAGGTAACTTTCTTTAGCATTTGCCCACAGAAAGCTAGTGAGCCACATACGAAGGATCAAATTCTGCTCTACTTAAAATATGCTAATCCACTGTAATTATCAGGATCTCTATATTGACAGGAGTGAAAGAGAATCAGATTTAGTTATCTGATTTTAATGCACAATTACATGTAAGTGGTACATAAGCTACAAGAAGTGTTGCGCTTACAAGCTCTCATCCTTATGAGGAATTTCAGCCACCTGGATATCTGCTTGGAAAACAACATGTCAAGGTTCAAGCAATCCAGAAGACTCCTGGCGCCCATTGAGGATAAATTCCTGGTTGAGATATTGGACAGACCAACCAGAGGTGCAGCATTACTGGACCTGGTGCTCGCCAACGTAGAGGAGATTATTAAAAAAGTCAAAATAGGAGGCAGACTGGGATGTAGCAACCATGGTCAAGTTCGTGATCTGGAGGAATATGGGCCAGGCAAAGGGCAAAGTCAGGACCCTGAACATCAGGAGAGCAAACTTGGCTGAAACAGCTCTGGCTGTTTAAGCAATTGCTGGATGAGATCCCCTCGGAAACTGTCCTTAGGGACAAAGGAATGGAACAGAGCTGGCAGCTCTTTAGCGGCACTTTTCTGAGAGCACAAAAGCTCTCTATTGTCCAGCAGACGAAATCAAGCAGAGGAGATAGGAAACCAGCATGACTGAACAAAGACTTGCTAGTCAAACTGAGAGAAAGAAGGAAAAGTATAGGCAGTGGAAGCAGGGATGGGTGGCCTGTGAAGAATACAGGGCTGCCATCCAGACATGCAGAGATGAGATTGGGAAAGTCAAAACGTAGATGGAACTAAACGTCGTGAGGGATGTGAAAAATAATAAGAGATTCTCTAGGTACATTAGTCAGAAGAGACAGGCAAAGGAGAGTGTACCCCCTCCAATGAATTAAAAGGGAAAACTGTCTTCAATAGACATGGAGAAGGCTGAGGTACTCAGAGAGTTCTTTGTCTTGTTCTTCACTGCCAGTCAGTCTTTCCACGCCTCTCATGTCACAGAATCACAGAATTGCAGGGGTTGGAAAGGACCTCGAGAGATCATCGAGTCCA
>WBMW01001708.1:915109-1015437 GCA_013396635.1 Penelope pileata
CCCTCTCTGTAGAGCTCCTCTCCAGCACGTCATCCCCCAGCCTGTACTGGTGCATGCGGTTATATATATATGACCCTGAACCTTTAGATGGAGGTCAAAGGAGCAAAATCCCTCCCACTGCAGAGAAAGTCCAAGAGCACCTCGTAAGGCTGACAACATGCATCCCAGGGTCCTGAAGGAACATGGCTGATGTGATCGCCAAGACACTCTCCACCATATTTGAAATTTCATAACTGTCAAGTAAAGTCCCCAGTGACTGGAGAAAGGGAAACATCACTCCCATTTTCAAGAAAGGGAGAAAGGAAGAGACGGGTATCTACAGTCTGATGAGCCTCACATCTACGTCTGGGAAGATCATGGAGCAGATCCTCCCAGAAAACAAGTTAAGGCACATGGAAGATGAACAGGTGATCCAAGACAGCCATCATGGTTTCATCAAGGGCAGATCATGCCTGACCAATCTGGTGGCCTTCTACGATGGAGTGACAGAATTAGTGGACAAAGGAAGGGCAACTGATGTTGTCTACCTGGATTTGTATCAGGCCTTTGACATGGACCCATACCACATCCTTGTCTTTAAATCGGAGAGATTTGAAGGCGGGACTATTTGGTGGACAAAGGGTTTGATGGTCACTGACAGAGGGCTGTGGTCTGTGGCTTTATGTCCAGATGGAAGCCCGTAACAGGTGGTATCTCCAAGGGTGCTCTTCAACTTCTTTATCCATGATATAGACATTGGGATTGAGTGTACCCTCAAGCAAGTTTTCTGATGACACCAAGCTGAGTGGTGTAATCTACATGACATAAGGGAAGGGATGCCATGCAAAGGGGCCTGGATAGGCTGGAAAAGTGGGCCCGCATGAATCCAATAAGGTTCAACAAGGCCAGGTACCAGGTGTTGTACTTGGGTCGAGGCAATCCCAAATATGTGGGGACTGGGTGAACTAACCAGGAGCAGCCCTGCAGAGATGGATTTGGGGGTCCAGGTGGATGAAAAGCTGGACGTGAGCCAGCAATGTGCACTTGTGGTCTGGAAGGCCAAATGTATCCTTGTCTGCATCAAAAGAGTGGTGGCCAGCAGGGTAAGGGAGATGGCTATTCCCATCTACTCTGCCCTTGTGAGACCCCATCTGGAATACTGCATCCAGATCTGGGGCCCCCAGCACAAGAAGGACACGGAGCTTTTGGAGAGGGTCCAGAGGAGGGAAACAAAGATGATCAGAGGGCTGGAGCACCTCTCCTATGAAGAAAGGTTGAGGGAATTGGGCTTGTTTAGCTTGGAGAAAAGAAGGCTGGGGGGAGACCTTCCAGTACTTGAGGGGAGCTTATAAGCAGGTGGAGGACCAACTTTTTACATGGTCTGATACTGATAGGGCAAGGGAGAATGTCTTTAAACTAAAAGAGGAGAAATTTAGGTTAGATGTTAGGAAGAAAATCCTAACTTAGAGAGTGCTGAGGCACTGGAACAGGATGCGACATCGCCAAAGGCATTCAAGGCCAGGTTGGACGGGGCCTTGGGCAGCGTGATCTAGTGGTTGGAAACCCTGTCCATGGCAGGGGGTTGGAAATAGATGATCTTTAAGGTCTTTTCCAACCTAAGCCATTCTATGATTCTATACAGCAATAAGAGACTCTGATCAACAAATAGATAGTGGTAAGAACTACACCAGAACATATTTAAAAGAATGTTGAAGACCAAGTTTAAAATATCACTATTTTACATCAATGAATGATCAAATGGAAACTAAAAAAAATACAGATTGTATGTGAAAAAGGTATTTTGGCAGTTGAAAGATTTAATTAATATGTCTGCTATCTGGCAGATTATGTCTATAACTACTTAATTGCTAATGCAATTGTATATACTGAAAGGTTTAAACAGCCCATTTCAGATTTGACTAAGTAGACTGGCAATATAGACTGAATTCAATCTTGGAGAAACTATAATAAAGTCTCCAAAAAACTACAAGGTTGCATTAGGGGTGAACACAGCACTATGACAGAGCAGATAATTTTGTAACTCCTTACACATGGCTCCTGTTTCCCATAATCATGTAACAAGCACTAAAACTTGTGTATACAAGGTATAAAAACCTCAGATTTTCAACTTTTTTTTTTAAAGCAAAGTAAATAATATTCAATTTAAAATGCCTTCAGGACAGTCAATAGACAAGAAGGAATATAATTATGTCAAAATATAAAGTTTCATTTACAATGCAGATTTTGTTGTTTGACACCGATGCTTACAGCAACAGCAAACTGAACTTCATTTTTCTCTAAAATCTTTTTTGTTATTAAAAATTGCTATTTATCCCACTAATACCACCACTTTTCTAGTTGTGCATCAATTCCTTTAATAGAAGATTTCATATTGTGAAATCATGGAAAAGTATCACTTCTAGAAATAAAAGACAGATTAGATATTTCTTCCTTCTCCAAACTCACCGTGATATAGATTATTCTTTAAATAGTTCATTGTACTTGATTGTTAAAATCTACTTCTCCTTGTAGCATCAGAGACAGAAACTCAATTTCTTTTTTTCCCTGAATTCCCACAGTGAGGCAAGAACTTCACTTCAGCAGAACATTTGCTTTCTATGCATTCTCACAGCAGCTTACTTCTCCCAATTTGTCAACTTTTTGTTATTAAGTCACTGCATATATTTTGGCTAGGATGCCTTCTTTCTGACTTCTTTTTTTTAGTAGCTAGTTATCGTTTCTACTGGTGAGATTGTCTCTGTTCAGATAGCTCTCCTTTACCCTTTTCATAGAGGTGTGTTGTAAGACCATTTTCATCAATGGCAACTGCTAAGCCATCTCCATTCCAACACAGGCTTGGGGCACAACTGAATGTGAGGTGCCTGGAAAGACACAAGTACCAGAGCCAGTGCACTTTTGCTGCTCTCAATCCTTCTAATGAGCTAATCCAGCAGGGGATAACCTCCATGCCCATGGACGGGAGAATACTAAGCCACCTTCTTCCACCCCCACATTCCCACCAACTTTCTCAGCTATAATTTTAGCTGACAACTAAACCATTGGATATATTTTGGTTCTGAGCAATGCCAAAAGGTCACAGCTTCCACAACACCAAACACATACTACATCCAGAGATCTCATGCCTCTAGCTCCTCTCAAATGCATTGATCATGACTCTGCTGCAGGTAGTCTGGAGAGGGCTGCATGGCTGGGAGCTTCAGTTCTAAGCAATTTGTATGAAAACCATTTACCCTTCTTTCTGTGGTCCCCATTAAAACTGTTTGGGTTTTTTTTGAAAATGCGCCTCCCACAGAGGACCCCACCCNCTACTCTTTATTTTTAGTCCAAATTCCAAAGTGATCTTGAATATGTTATTTTTATCCCTTAAGTCTAGATTTTGTTTCACATTGTATTGATTAGGCAGTATTTGATGAAAGGCATTTGCGGGCTGTGAGTGTATCTTGCATCTTTGTCATTGGCTCATCTTTCACCAGCAAGTTCGGAACATTCTCGTTATATTTTATTTGCAGAATATGATAAAAAGCTGCATAATAACCAGTTCTTCTCCTGCGCTGGAAACAGTTATCATTTTAATGCACATAAATCACTTGCCATACAATTTTTGACAGAATATACTACTTAATAAAATGAACACATATATTGGCAGGAGTTACTCTCTGAATGTCTTTAAGCAGTTACAAACTTCAGTTCAGGAGTTAATTTCCTGTTATTTAGATTGACTCTTGAATGCTCTGGATTGAGCTTTCATTCAGTGCTGTATACATTCATTTTCTATAGGTTTCAGTCAGTCATCCTGCAAGAGAGAGCCTGCTCTTAAGAAAGATCAATATACTCAAAATGAAGTAAGATAAGTCTTTTTCAAAGCTAAACATTGATATGCCAAGGAAAACGCCTTTAGCTCATCAAATTGAAGTGATGGTTGTGCAAGAAGCGAAGAGGATTTAGAGGCAGAGGGTGGAAAACTGTCCCATTGGGAGCACCACTGTCATTGATGAGTTCATGGCAACTGCTGGTTCTCACCTGCAGATGAAAGATGAGAGATGGACACTCTTAAGCTTCCAGAACTTTGCTTATTCTGAATAGCAAAACAAATGCTATTTTCTTTTTCAGAAGAGAACAAATTAAAACAGACAGAGTTGTAAAGTGAAGAAGAAAATATTCTTTGTGTCAGATAATTAAAGAGCCTGAAATCACATCAAGAACAAAGAGGGAATTCAAGCAGGAAAATTTTACATTCAGAATAGTAAACAAAGGCCGTGATTCTAATTTCAGATAGGCAGTCACCTACCACTGGGCGACATACAAAAAAGCAAATCAGCTTTTACACATTTGGCCGGTGAATGGTACAAGCTGCAGAGCTACGTGATTTGAGTTGTAGTTAAACCAAGACAGTGAGATTGCAAAACACTTAAGGCAGTGGGTTAGGGCATTGTCCTTGCACAAATGAGCTCAGTTCACATTTTACAGAGAACAAGTAAAAATTAATTAACTTATGCTTTGTAGGACAAACTTACCGTTTAATTAAACATACAGGGCTGTAATTACCAGCCTCTGCTCTGGAGAAGATCAGTGGAGGAGGTGACGGGTCTGTGTGAGACATTTTCCATTTATTTAACTGTTGCTATCTGAGGACACTACAATCTTTCCATATGGGGCTTCTTTGCCCTCACAGCTCTCCTATGTGGCAGACAAATGCTGTTGCCTCTGTTTTCCAGCTAGGATCTGTGTGTTGAGGCCTACTCCAATGACAGTGTGGCACTGTAGGTCTGAGTATCGCCATAAGTTCATCTGCAGACACGAAACTCGGATTATTGCCAGCTTAAGCACTCACACAACAGGAAAGTCTAAATTCAACCCTTCCCTGATATGACTGGGTCCTTCCTTCCAGGTCTCTCAAACCTAAGGAAACTGCCCCTAGGAGCTGATGCAACAGGACTGCACATTTTGGCTGGTCAGGAGAGGGTGGAAGAAAGCACTTTTTCCTCCTAAAACATTACACCACAGAGCAATGTGCATACTCAATTATGAAATTATAAGACAATTATAGTGGCTGTGCATAAATTAGCAGTGTTTCCTTAATTTTGGCCTTTCTTAGCCAGTGTGTGTCTGAAATAATTCTAGTGATTATTTCAAATAGTTTTTAAGGGTATATGCCACAAAGGACCATTTTCATTATCTAGTCTGACTTCAACAATCCACCATAACATAGGCCAGATAATGCCATCCAGAACTTTCGATATGCATGCCTTACCAGTTAATTAGGACACTCCTTTCATCTCATTGTCACTTCAAACTCTTTGCACCTCTCTTGGGAACTAACATCATGTTTGGAGACTGGGTGTCTCTTCCTCTCCTATGCACAGCCTACTAGGTCCACAAAGGACTTTTTCCTGTGTGGGAGATTTGGCAGAAACTGGCTTAACATGACATTAGGCACGGTGCTGTAGAATGCAAGCAGCTCATTTACTAGCCTGAAAATGTGATGTTCGTCTTACCACTTCACAGAGATAAACAATATGCTCATTTTTTTTTTATTTTAAAAAAAAGGAGCTGCAAAATGAACAACACAGAGAAACCTTCTTGAAAAAATACTTCTGATATGACTCAGAAGGCAAATACCCAAATGCTCACTCATAGCTCTGGCATCTTGCGGTTCTGTATTTAAGATATGGTCTCTCTCTTTACAGTTTTACCTATATTGCTTTTCTCTAGCTAAATTCACATGCACTAAGCTCAGTCTTAAAATCATGGTAAAATCATGGTGCATTAACTACAAAGCCAAGTACTTAGACATGGGGCTGTGTCTGAACATGTTGACCATTCTGTCATGTCCCTTCATGCACTGCTTGTGAGCTGATACAGAAAAGCAACTCAGAGATTTAGGAGTCTGAGTACCACTTCATATGGTGACATCTGCGAACAGAGAGAGAAAATAGAGATCCTGAGTTGCCTGAGGGAGTTTGAGTGCTGTTTGCTCTTAGTCGTTTGGAAATCGCACAGTGGCAAACACATAACACATATCCTAATCCCTATTTACAGCAAATTGACTCTGCTATCTTCTGTACCCACCCCCATCTTTCCTCCAGAGGCGGATTCCAGGGAGAGCTGATCATGATTTCTTTGCACTCAGCAAAACAAGAGCTCAGACTGTTAGCCCAATTACAGAAAAGCTAGTCAAGGATATGGTGTTTAATTTTTTATTGCATAAAGCGTATTTATAATTAAAACCAATGCAGCCACTCCGTGTTTTTCAAGTGCTGCTTCCAGAATATTAGCACACACTGTGTTCAAAAAGTGGCAGAATATAAGGCACACCAAGACAAACCAATGTCAGTATCTAGGAACCACACTGGATGCTGGAGGACATTTCTAGAAGAAATGCAAGGATTTAGATGCATAAATTATCTTCTTAAATTCTTTAAGACTGTTTGTAAATCTCATATTCATATTTTTATGGTCAAATAAAAGTTTGTTTTCTGTGCCTTTTTTAATCTTTCCTGCTCAGAACAGTGCCACAAGTAAATATTTATTGTGCCAGTATGTTGCTAAATTATTCATGCTTTAAATTCATAAATTGGAAAGACAATCTTCCTGACTTTACGTGCTCTCCTTAAGAGATGAGTAATTCATTCGTGATTTTATTTTCATATGCATCTCATCTATCAGTGCAAAGTAGAGTTTGAACATAGGATAAAAACTGACAAAACATTTTAAAGCCTCTGAAAATGATGATTTGGCATTTGGTGAGGCATCGATTTCTTGCTCTACCACAGACTTCCTAAGTGCCCTTCGGTAGCTACCCCGTGCTCCAGACAACAGATACCATGAGTGAGTACATGCTGGTTGTGCATGGGGAAAGGCAGGGAAAGGAGAAGGGGAAGTGGAGAAAAAAATTGTCTGGGACAAAAAGCTGAATCACCAAAACCAAAGAGGCAAAACCACTACCACTGCCCCTGCAGATCAGCCTTGATGGCGGCATGTGGCAGCTGCACCGGGCAGGAAACTGCTGGTGGCTCCCACATGAGACTGCTCTTGCTTGGTGTCACACAGGGCTTTGTGCTGAACACACTGAAGGGGTGGCACAGTAAAAATTGTAAATAAAAGTCTCGTATGATTGTTGTCTTTCCTACAACCTGATATACAAGCAATCAAAAGCAGCCAGCAGGACTGTCCAGCATGGGAAGTATTTTCACTGCTTTGACAAGGGAAGGGCAGTGGAGGTATTAATGTTGTAGGAAGGGCAATGGAGGTGTTGATGCTGTAGATAGAGAGACAGGAGAATTTGAAGATGTTTGTTTGGGTCATCATGTCCCAGATTAGCAATATGGCTTCTAAATAGATGCTGGGGGGAGTGGAAGGAGGAACTTCACAAAACACTTCATAAAACAGTGCTGGGGGACAGAGAAGGGCAGAGGATCAGATATCAGAAGAGAAATAAAGAAACAGCAAGGAGACAGCAAGGACTGCTGGCTCTCAAGGGCAGCAGCAGTTAGTTTGGATCAGATCAGATCTATCAGTTTGGGAAGACTCTGAAATTAGATCAGGTTATAAAAAGTCATCCCCTTCTACCTAGCATGAAATAGAAATTCTGAATTGGTATTGCCATGAAATTTGTATTTAGATTTGTCTGCTTGGGAGGATGGGTGCTTATTACTAAGCTACATATGTCATACCCCTTTGGAGATAAACACTGAATAACTCTGTGGGAACTGCAGCTCACGGCTTCCCTCTTTTGTAGCAGAATCAAAGAAGTACCTGACCTGAGTAGATGTTAAGACTCTCACTGTATGTATCCCTTTCAACAGGAATTTCCTGGAATCTAGTGTGAAACCCAGCTTTGTGCTGTGAACTGAAAGACTGCACAAATGCTGTCTGATAGTGACCCAGAGGAGTTTACAAGCTGGGGAGAAAAGCAAATGCCATGGGCAGGAAACAGCACTGTATTCCCATCCCCTAGATGCAGAAAATTATGTCCCAACCATGTAACACACACACAAAAAGATAATAAATCAGCATGTTATTCTTCTAGAAATTAATTATTTAAGCACATTGGCTATCTGGTGAGAGTAACAAGCATCTCCTAGCTGAGACAGAGATCACTGTGACCTTTTATTCAGACTCTAGCAGTGAATTGGGTTACTTTACAGATGCTCCAAGCTCAAAATATAAATAATTCTTCATTGTCTTTCTTTCTTTGCAACACCCTGAAGCTGAGCCGAGAAGGAAGAGCTCTGGGGAACACACCCTTGCCCTAGCCCAACTAACAGGGTACATTGGCAGGATAGGGAGAGCAAATCTGTTTCTGCAGTGGTTTTCAGACTGATGTGGCAGTTCTTCACTAGACATCATGGAAGGGATGGTCCTATTTCCACAAGACAATAATCCTTTTTAACTGTGAAAATCTTGAGATCCTCCTTTAGATGTGCTCTCAGGTACTGTATGCAACTATTCTAAATCAAAATCATGTGCTTGGTTTTGACTATCTTCAGTAGCTGCCTGTGGAACAAGGAGTCTAAAGGGAATGTTTGGGGAGGATTTCAATAGTAGCCCACTGATTCCAGTTCACAGAAGGAGAAGTCTCAATGTCTATTTCTGTAAGACATATTTATAGGCTTACTAAAGGCTGAACTAATTCAGTTGTTGCTTGCTTATAAATATCCTAGTATTATGTGGGGAGTTGCTAAATTAGATTTTGAATTTTTTTCCTAAGATGGATGCATCTAGGAGAGCCCTGTTAATAAATGGAGGAAAAGAGTAACCTTTAATTTGCAAATATCTATCAAGAGGCTCTCTGGAACAATAAGTTATCCCTGTAGATCTTTAAATGAAATTGTATTTCCTTTTCATATTACATTATTCAGATAACTGATAACTGCTCTGTTGAACTGCATAGATAAATGCTGTGTCCAAATTAATACACAATCTATGGCAAAGGCCATCAGGATGGCTGTGGCCAGACCTAATCCTGGTTTAAGGAGGTGGAGATCTATTGAATTCTAATCACCAGGGCTGCATTTCTGACCTACGGAGTCATGAAGATTTAGTGAGTTACGGTAGAAAGTTGTTTGTAAGCCTCAGCTATTGGATTAAAGACCAGAGGTCTTCTTAGAATTGATGGAGCGTGAAGTCTCTTAGTAACTGTAAAAGCAGTGCTCAACCCACAGGCTGTTTTCTGTACTTTGCACACTACCTCTTCCCCACAACAGGCACATAGAACATCTCTTACAACTGCATACCCGCCTTCCTGAAACTGATGCATTGCCTTCTGCCAGTTCTTTTGGACACAGCTTTGGAGAGCAGCATGCTCAGGGTCATACTCCCTGCCGGATGACATGCCTGGGGTGAAAGGAATGTCAATTACTCCAAAAGCTATCAGATCCAAGAATCAATCAGCTCAAACAATTAGCTTATACACTGCTGACATACAAATAAATAAATACCCTCAGCAGAGGGAAGCGAATAACAATAAATATGGAGATTATGTCCCTGCATCCATCTATGATGCTACACAATCCCTCCTAATGCAGGAGGCCAAGAGGGATCCCCTAGGTTACAGAGTTTATGCCCTGCTGTTGCAGGCAGTGCTAACTATGTGCCATCTTCAAAATATTTTTGTCTCTTGTACCTCTGACTCCTTAAAGAAACTGTTCCAGAGCCTCACTCCTCTGATGGTTAGAAATTTCTCGCTAAAGTATACCCCTAGCTAGTCTGTGTTTGTCTATTCTTTCTCCTGCATTAATCTTCCCTTCTTTGGAGCTGAGTTTCCACCCTGTGTACTTTGTCATACATTTGATGACAGAACTCATACACTCTCTCATCCTTCTTTTGGTAACCTGTAAGAGTCATACTCTACTAGTTTCTTTTTGTAAAACACACTGACTTGCTCCTGTCCACTGTACATTTCTGCTCCTGTTGGCCTGTGATTAATCTCACTTGAATGCAGGTGACCAGAATTTTACATTTCCTGGTGCTTGACTGGTGGCTTACATAGGGGTGTCACTACTTGTTTACCTGGATGTGCTCCTCCCAGTAAAATAAAATTTTCTTTACAATTCTTCCTTTCTTTATAATTTCCCATTTATTGTCTATTGAACAATCCTTCAAAGATTCTCGAGAAAAATAGTCAGTGACTTCTCTGAGATGGGCACAGCTCCTTTCTGTGCAACTGCTAAAACCTCCTGTTCAGTCATTTCTTTATTCACCTTGCAGTTCTTGCATTCCTTCCCATGTTTTCTGATTTTATTGATAGTTTCCCATGTGGCACTCTCAAATGCTTTTAATTTTCTGAACAAGAAAAATCCTAGGGACACAATTTCTTATCAAAGGAAAGCATCAGGCAGCACAGCATTTATCTCCCTTCAATAAATCTGTGTTGCTTTTATTCCATTTTCTGCTCACCTCCATGTGATTTTTTCCTGCTTTCACACCGATTCCAAAGCATTTAGAACAATTATAGTTAGATTATATGTGTTTGGTTGTGTCTACCACTTCTTCTGTTTCTTTTCAATGCCAACAGCGTATTCTCCAACAGTCATAGTATACATTTGTAAAACAGTTACTGTTAATGTAATTTCACCCTCTTGGCTTTTGGTATTGCAGGACAATCATTCTCCAGCCTCCCTGAACAAAGCACATCAATTAGTTTGTGTTCATCATTCCTTTGCATTTAGCAATGTCTTTGTCCATTCATACATTCAAACTCACCAGTAAATCTTTACTTCCAGGTCCAGCCTCATCCTCATTTTAAAATTGATGCTAAGTGAATAGTTAGCTATATTTGACCTATATTTGGTTTATTCTTAAAGGTTATGAAAGCCTTCTTTCCTTGGTTACACACGATCCTTGAAATTAAAGGGAAACATCTTGTAGGAAAAGCCTGGTGGTCTTCAGAGCACAAGAAAAAGAGAAAGGAAGATGGCCAAAAAATGTTAGTAGGGGAGAGCTGCATTTAAATGCAATCTTCCCTTGCTGTGAACTGTCCTGTTTTATGGATGAAGGATGATCTGGCTACGTAGGATTTCATTACCTTTTCTTTGATATATCAGCACATTCAATGTTACAACCCTCCCACCTGTCGTCTTTAGTTTATTGTCTGCCATTACTTTACAGTAGTGCTAAACACAGCCTAAACTGAGCTTCTCACAGCACATACCTGCCATATCAGAGGTCCATAAAATGCTGCGCCTATAAGACTGTCTGAGAAAGCTATAAGAATGCAATAAACATGACTGGAGTGCAATTATATTTTCTAACTTGGCTTTGAAACTGGCATCTTAAGACAGGAAAGTCCAATGAATAGACAAAGGATAAGCAGCTCAAAAAGCTTTGGGTCCTCTGTTAATACTGCCCTGGCTCTGTGACCTTCAGCTACTACTTCACCTCTCCAGGCATCCCTTTCCTACCTTTTGTTCACTTGTCTGTTTAGACTGCTGAATCTCTGAGGACAGAAGTGGATTTTTCTTTCATTTCTTTTTGGTGCTACTCACAATACAGAAAATAAATACCAGCCCCCTCAGGTTATGATTCTATTTTAACGCTTCACTCCCTCTTGGAAACTAAACTAAACTAAACACTTCTTTTCCTGCCTTGGGTGTTACCATGAGCAGATGAAATGCCTGGGAATGAGAACTTGCCTTTCTGTGCACAAGGCATGGATGCACTTTGGGAGCAGGGCTACAAAGGCACGAGGTGTCTGGCTTCTTCATGAGCTGAATGTGGAGCTCTATTTGAAGTGAACCTCAGGAGAGCAAGAACACCATTTTCAGTCTTTAAAGGGTTGTGCCACAAGGCACAGCGCTCATTTCTTTCTGCATTGTGCCAGAGGATTTACAGTAGAGTAGATTTTTCTTATTCTTTTATGAGCAGGTACTCATATCAGGTTCATAAATTACTTGAGTCCTTTGTGCCTGCTACCAAATTTCCTGGGCTGTGGCTGCTCTCTCCCCTATTGTCTGTATGAACATCCCAACATGCTGCACATATCCCAGGTGATAGGACAGTGCATCTACACTGCTGGTTATTAGTCCATCCTTTAGCAGTCTTTGGTGCCTTGTAAGATGTCAGAAAGTCCTTTACAAAGTATCACTACAAATAAAGTTCAAATGTTTTCCTTTTTCTTCCATGCATGAAAGTGATCAAAAACTCAACATGAGAGAAATAAGAAAAGGAAGTAAGCACTGCACATTGATCTTGTTTTTGTTTAGCTTTGTATAACAAGCATTAAAAAAAAAAAAATCAGCTTAGAAGGCAATGCCCCAGAAAATGTTTTTTTTTCCAGAAACTTTAATGGTTCTTTGGATGAAAGGACAAAGTATTTTAATTCATCCCATCCTGCCCATGCCTGTGGCTTTAGCTGCCCAACTACATCTTTATATCTGAGACATATTCTCTCTCCTGCCTCCAACTTGCAGAGTCAGCCACCTCATAGCTGTCTTTCATCTTCCTCGCAGATGTCATAGATGAGTGTGAAGAGACAGACAACCAAGGAAAACGGAAGCAGCTGGTTGAAGTCCAGCTCAGACAAAGTCCTCAAATGTACTGAATGCTGAGAACCTCTCTCCATTGCTGTAGTCCCGAACAACTGACTAGGAACACTTATAATGTCAGATGGTCCTATTGGCTCCAAGCAGGTTAGTCCAATGCAATGAGGTCAGCGATAGCGATAATGTGACATTTTCACCATTACTAAAGCACATTTTCAGATATAGCATGGTATGGAGGCTGCATTTTCAAAGGCAGAAAGTTTCCCTTCTTCCTAGTATTTCTTTTCAATAGATTACTGAGAACTCACGAGTGTTAAATGTCTGGGACTGATTTCTACCATAGATGTGTCAGATTCGCTTCCTCAAAAGTCGTTAGCAAGGCTTGAACCCCTGACCTATGGAGCTGAGCACAGATCTACATCTCTCAAACTCAAAGCTGAGCTTCAGCAGCTGCATTAGACTCTTATCTTCTCAGACAACAGGGATGCGTGATATACACTTTGAAGGCACCCGCAAGTTCTCCTGAAGCCAACTATCTAAGGGCAAGGATTTGGCCTCTGGGTATTTTGTGGATTTCCGTGCTCAGACCAGTCAATTAAAACACACTGACATTTGATACAATACCCCCTTTCCAGCTGTCTTTTAGGGTTTTTCAACAGGCTTTGGTGCCCAGCAGGAGCTATAGCTGGAGCAAGACTCTAACATTTTAAATTCAAGCGGCCTTGACACTTGCTGGAGCAACCCTTCTGAAGTCAGTCACATAGCACTCCTCTCATCCACTTGTCTGAGCAGGTCTGGCTTGAGTGAGCGTTTGCGCTGACAGAAAACGTTTGCTTTGGCAAATCTTTGTTTTTAATAATATTGATTGATGAAGGTTGAACTGAAGATGAACTCAGCCTGTAATCCTTCCTTTCGCAGGCCAAAAAAAAAAAGAGACAAAAGAATTAAAAAGAGAACAAGCCATAAACTTTTTGACTCAGAACAATTCTGGTAGGAATATGACAGAGGACAATGATGTTTTGAGTTCTTAGTTTTGTGGACTGGGCTGCAGAGTGCCAGAGGACTGCTGCAGGTCTCTGCCAGTTCAGCAGCAACTACTGGCGATTCCTTCAGTTCAAGCTTCCAGAAGCATTAAAACAATAAATTTAGATGGTAAGGTTAGAAGGGAGAAGAGAAATGGAAGTAGAAAAACATCACCAAGTTTCCGTGCATGTCTGGCTGAGGAGATGTTCCAAAACAAGATGGACCCACACAGAATGCTCTTGCAGTTGTAGATACATGCTCATTTAATGGAGCACTTTCCAAATAGTCACTGTGGTTCTCTTCAGTGCTCATACACATATCAACTTGCTTTTACATTCTATAGTAGCTGCTTCTTTGCTACCGGGAAGGTTTACCCTCAGGTTAGAGGCTCACACCTGCAAGATACTGGGGCACGGAACGGTGTGGGAAGGGAAGAGGGGAGTCTCCTTCATCTCTCTTTCCTCCTGCTGCTGATGGTGTGATTGTCCCTTTGCCTTGTAAGTTATTTTAGATAGCAAATATTTCACATGAGTAGAAACAGTGCTGATGCAGACCAAGTTCACAGCCTCCCAAAGCCTTACAGGGTCTGTCCTCTGCCTCGCTGTGCTCTTGCTCTCCCAGAACATCCAGGGAGTGCTCAAGACAGCCAAAGCTTACAAAACATTGCCTCAGTCTCTCACCACTATGTCACAAGACACAAAGCAGTTCCTTTATAGTCTGTATTACAGCAGTGACATCACTCCTGGCACAGAGCAGGAAAGTTAGGCACTGAACACAATTGACTGAAAGACATTCAATGAAATTCCTTGTTGAGAAATGGTAAATCATTGAAAGCCTTTGCTCTTTTTTTCCTGCCTCCAAGACCAGGAGAGGATGACAAGACAAAATCCACAATCAGTAGCTATGTAGACAAAGGAGACAAACTGTGTTACTTTAATATGTGTTCATACATGGATGTGTACTCAAAGTGGTAACAAAACTGAGGGGAAGTTGAGAGAGCCCCTCTCCTCTTAAGGAGAACATCCACAATGTATACAAGAAAGAGACTTCTCTAACAAGCTACTCACTCTCCCAAGTCATCTATTTTCCCCTTTTCTCCCTTCCTCTTTTCTCATAAAAAATAAATAAGTAGTCACAAACATTTTGTTAGGTCTCCAGTGTGCATGGATTTTGAACAAAGAACCCTATGAAGCTTCAACATTTTTCATGAAACAGGAAAATAAATTCACACTCACTTCTGGAGAAAAGGATCATTTTCTGTTCTTAACAGTCTGCATTTGAAACAACCTCCTAACATCCATCATTTAGCCAGCTCCTGAAATATGTACTCCTTCAAACATGCTTTTACTGAGTTCATGATTTTGATTGAAGGCTGATCTACCTCATGAGAATTTACTCAGTTGGGGTGTTGGTAAGCAAGGATCACGGTGTGTTAATGTCCAAATAAAAGACATTTTATTCAAAATGAAACACTGTTCTTATTATTCCTTATAATCATTTATATAGGCTTCATGATGATAGGTAGATATCTTCATGAACATTCAGGAATTATTAATCTTGTTTGTTTACGCAGGGCAAATTGATAGATTCATGTAATATAAAACAAGGGCAAGAAAAAAGTTTTACGAAAGCATCTTATTAGTTAAATGTGTTTCTGTGTCACATGATGGAAGAAGTCAAGTTGACCAGCAGAATGAAAAGATTTTTTCAAAACTATCTATTTCTAATGTTGTTCTGTCTGCTTTCTTTCACACACAGACGTTGCTCACAACAGACAACTTCATGACAATTTTAGTAGCTATTGTTAAGACTCAGTGAGGGGAGAAGAAACTCACCCATAAGGAACACTGGTAAGTGTAAAAGTAACAGAAAGAGGGATTTCACCTAGTTGAAATACATCTTTAAGACTACTGAACTTCTTCAAACAGCAATTTACTGCTTCAAAATAGAGAAGCACACAGCCACTGAATGGCCGGGGACACTGCCACCAGGAGCAGATGCATTGACGCACTCTGCAGACCAGCATACAGGTGAACCTCCCTTTTAGAGCCAGTGCTTCTGAAAAAAATACAATCTCATGATTTATTAGAACCTGTTGATATGTGCAGGCTGTTGTCTAAAGTAGTTAGGTCCTTTTTATTACTTAATTAGCCTAATATAGATGGCTTAGACAACCAAAGATTTCTCAGATGACAGCAGGTCCCTTAGGACTGGTCATAAATTAAAACAGTCTTACCACTGTCCTAGGTTGCCTCGTGGATTTACATGGCCATGGAAGGGTTTGGGTACTGTCAATTACTCTCTGCTCCTTAGCTATCTTTGTGGCCACCATGGAGAAAGGGCAGCCAAGATGAGCACTGTGCTCCTGAGGAACTTTCCATCAGGTAAGGCTTTTCAGTGCTCTCAGAAAAGGACACACAAAGAAAAGAGAAGACCAATGCTTCAAGTGAACATCAGCTTGAGCAGTGGAGAATAACACCATCTCCACAGTATTGCTGGCTAACACTAGTAACAACTTTTATTTATTTATTTTTAAATCTGAGGTTGCATTACTTTCCTTCAATAAATTCCTACAGAGGATGTTACAGCAAGGGAGTGCAGAGATGCCCATGTTTTGCAGAACAACTCTATTCACCTCATATCTCAACGCTCAGGTATGTTTTGTATCAGTCTGGCACAAGCCAGAGTGACCCAAGGAGGGTCTAATAAGAAAACGACACTCCCACTCCATCAGTTTGCAGCCCAGAGACACTAAAGAACTCCAAACTGGGATTCTCCTGTATCTCATGCTGTGATTTTCACCACTCAGTGAGGATGAAGCACTCCCATACTGAGCATGCAAATGACCGTAAACTGCTGATTGATGGGCAATCAGGGCACTGCTTTTTCCCCTTCAATCAAATGGTTCTGGCTCATTCAGCCAGACAGATATCCTTCAGCCTTGGGAGGACTTTTTTGCTTGAGCCAAGCAAATAAAAATTGCAAACGCTCCCAGTACTCCTGTTTGCTGCCTTTCCATTGCAGAGGCTCTGGGGTCTGCACACAGTGTGGGACCAAGTGGGACATGAACTGGGCAACACAGGGCAAGTTGCACCAGTTTTAGTGGATGCAGTATTCCAAGTGAGAGGAAAATGCTGTGCACGTGATCAGTCTCAAAGTGGAATGAACATGATAAAGCCTCTAGTTCAAAGATTTCAGTAGGACTTGAGCCTTACAGAGAGGCAGAATGAGTGCTGCAAGTCACAGCAGCCAGTGGAAGGACTGTTCATTAGCAAGGACATGGTGAGATAAAGGTCATCATTTTCCATCTGTCTTTCTCCAGCATCTGATTCCTCATTTTCTAATTTCACCATAAAATTATTACACAATTTAAACATCCATTTGAAGTAATTGTTTTCTAGACAATTTCAGAGTGCTAAATTCTGCTTGATTACTGTTTTGCTTATTACTTCCATCATTATAGCTGTAGCATGAATGTTATTTGGTTTAGGTAGATGAAAGACAAAAAGAGACAAATCTTATAGTGATCCCCTGTAGTCTCTTTGTTTGGAAAGGCAGACAGATGCAGGTGTATTTACCCCTCTTCAAACATGACCGAGTAACATTTGAAAATTAGATCTCAGCTGTGTCTGTTTGTTCTAAATATTTAATTAAGCTGCCAGATAAGTATTTTCCAGCATTAAAAATACACTATCTCCACTTAATGGCATTAATGTAAATTAATGCATTTAAATTATCTGCACATTTTTAATGGAGTTCGTAATAAGTTTTTAGGTAGATATGCAACTTAAATATCAACTAATTCTTGTTTGCTGCTTTAATTTCACTGAGCACTAAGATAAGAATTTCTGGCTTAATATTCAAGATTTATGAAAAGCCTCATTTAACATTAATAGACATACAGGGACCATTCACCCCTGGTCAATGCTGTACTCTTAAGGCAAAGCACAAAAATACACCTTATAAATGCATTTTCTAGTGCCATAAGAGTAAAGAGAGAAAAGGTAGGATTTCAGCATTACTGCTCAGCTGAAACTGCAGAATGGTTGAGTAAAAGAACTGAAACTCATTGAATGGTCTCAGGTGCAATGATCCCCCCACTTCTCTCAGGCCTGCTACCCAGGGAAATGTAAGTAAAATTCTGACATTCTTGTTCCTGGTGATCTCCAGTTCCATCTGGGCTCATCTGGGAGATCCGCACTCTTGTGTAACACCGCATCTCATGCCAGAAGCACCTGCAGAGAGCAGATTCCTTCAGCAGCCCAGGCTCGCATCAAAAGTCTTGCCAGATGTAGAAAGAAGGAAAAAAACTAGCTATACTGAGCTCAGAAGAGCTTTTAGCAAATGAAGGGCTTCAGTACAAGCCTTCTGCTCCATCCCCATCCTCCAAGCCTCACACCGTCTGCCATCTCACTGCCTTCCCCTGTGACCTTCTCAGAGGCTTGGTAGCCTAAAGGCTGAGCTTCAGACAGCAGTTCTTTTCAAAGGCAAGTTACCTTTTTAATGAATCCTTAACGCTGGTAATTATTCTGCTCACAAGTAGATGACAAGCTATTAGTTCTAGGGCTGGTAACAATATCTTCCCTCATTAAAACCTCTCTCAAATATTTTGACTCTGTGTTGCAGACAGAACCATCATCTGTTTCTGCCACAAGCTGTAATTTCACTGCAGTCACCAGTTACAGACTACAAAAATGTTCCCCCCCAAGTATTCATTTGACAAAAGCAGTTTTCCAGACCAGCAAATCCTTTCCAGTAGCAGTCACAACCCTCAGATCTTCCCAATAAAGGCAACTTCTCTCTTCAAGAGAATCGCTGGAAGGTCAAGGCACGGACTCATGCAACAAACAGGCAATACAGGAAGCTGGCCATTGCAACAGTGATTTGGAAAGCCAGTTAATATAATTTTGAATTTGCTTACTATTTGGGACCAAAACATTTTAGCCTCTTTTTCCAAGAATATAAAATTTAAGCATTGTTTAATGGTTTTGTGGACATGGGTAAGACTGTGTGTTCACGATAATGAAGCTAAATTCAACGCAAGAACAGAAGTCTCAGATGTTTCATGAAAATTGGCTGCCAACAAATGCTTGTAAAGTAGTAAAAGATGCAACATGAACACACTTGATTAGACAGCAGACAGCCTACCACAAGATATAACCAAGAAGAAAATGGACTGCATTAACCACACTGCACACAGACCAATGTGCTTTTAAAAAGGAGTCCTAAACACCCAGCATCCCTGCTGCTTTTAGCACAGTGTTTTGTTTTACTACATGTTGGGAAGGACAATTTCACTTGGTAGTATAACAAAACCTCATGAAAACCAAAACAAAGTGTAATTCTTTTCTAAGACTTAATTTTTGAGAATGAGAGTTTTAAGAGAAGTGCCTGGGATAAGTGAAAAACATTGCAGATTTCTGAAAATTTTTGAAAAATCAGTCTGAAAATTTTGAAAACAGCTCCTTGCACAAATCCCATGCTGTCTTTGACATTTGGAAGCCCTTGAGATATAAGCACTTAAGCATTAATTTTGACTCATCTATATTTGCAGGTTTTAACAGCAATGAACGTAAAATTTCATCCTACAGGACCAGTGATCTTCTCAGGAATGTGAAAGCACAATAGAACATAAGGACATTTAGTGGGAAAAAAACAATGATGCTGACAAAGTAAACAGGTAAATAATGACCTCACTTCCACTAAAGTGAAAGATCATTAAAATATCTTGACTTTGGTGAATTTAAAGGGCAAATACCAGCTAAGTGAACCAACAAACACAAAGCCAGAGAGAGACGTGCCATAGCCATCACAAGATGTCCTGACTGATACCATAGTTTGACTGCACCAGATTCAAAGAGACAATGCTGCAGAACTTTCTCAATGACAATGTCACAAATAGTGATGGGATCATCCAATACAAGGTAAAAATGAACAAGAAATTATAGAAAAGGATATTTTTCACCCAGATTTGTTGTCTGACTTATAGCTTGACAGGTATCTGAGGGATGTGAGAGCAAGCTGCCCATCCTGGACCTGGGGGACTGGTAACTCAAATTACTGGGGAGCCTGGTGTCCCCAGCATGTTTCTGATCTGATCTGAATTCCTCCTTTTCTGAGAAGTTTCTCTGGTTTGATTGAAACCAAAAACAAATCTCAGCCATTCTAGTCTAAGGCTGAATAATTCCAGAAATATTTTTTATACTAGGGACCTCTCTCCTTGTGAGAGACAGTCTCACTGCTTCAAGGGCAAATATTCGGCTGTTGTACCCTATACACACAAAGTGTGTAAAAGAAACCCATTTGGTCCACACAGCTCTAAATCAGCAGAAAAACTGTACACCTCTATAAGCATTTTGCATTCCACTATCTCTGTCTACTATGAACATTCAGTATGTTATTGCTGAAAACTTACTAGCTCCCAACTGGTTTAAATGTCACCAAAATTAAAGCAAAATAAATTTTTCCCTGAAACACATTCTCCAAGTTCTCTTTCACTTTGAGATCAATGGCAAGACAAATTTTGAGGTAAAACCACAACATGCTTCGTATTTTATATTACTGTTTATTTAAGCACACTTTCAGCTCTATGGAGGAGTCAATTTCCCATTTACAATGCCATCAAGTAACCATAGTTACTCTGTCTAAAAAAAAAAAAAAAAANAAAAAAAAAAGAAGTCAAAACTCAGAAGATTAATCACTTGCCTAATTCCAAAGGTAAAATTATTTTCTCTCTTCTTGATGCAGAGAGCAAGCCAAATGCTCTGTGATGCAGAGCAGCATCAGCTGGATATGTGCGGACAACAATACATATCAGCAATCTGTTTGGCAAAACATTAGGCTTTGACACTAGAGCATATCTTATGCATGCTAAGCATGATTTCTTCACCTTGCAGATTGTTAGACCAGAAAACCTCAGACATGTCTGAGCCTGTTAGAGAAGATTGTACAATGTTTTTAGAAATCATTAGGTTTATTAGAGAACATCAGCAGGAAGATGATGCTGGTAATTATTTAAACAGGTGATTATGCAAAATACTACTACCAAATAATTTGTATCACTCTTCAGAGAAACCTGAAACTCATTTTCCGTTAGTGAGAATCTAATTCTGCTGCCATCCCTGGGGTTAAGTAATAAGTAGAGCTAAGATAAATGCTTGAGTCACTGTACAAAATCAATGTTCCATCAATAAATTTTGCATTTATGTTCCTACATAACATCAAGTGTTACCTGCAAGAGTGTTCTCGATTTTAAGGGATAATCAGAGAGCAGTTTAGTGACATCACATTCATTTATCTTATACAGTTCACTCCAAAGGAGGTCAATTATGAATCTTGTAGTCTTATAACTGCTGATATCATTTAATTTTATCTTCAGATATATTGAGGGAAATATGCAATAACACTATCTACAGAGCTGTTCTGCTCTGGATTGTAACCAAGCAGTGGTCTAATAAGAAAACGGGCATTATGTTTAAATATTGCAAATACCACAAATGTTTGTAGCAGGCAGGATAATGCATCTGTACAGTTTAGCAAATCAAATTGTTTATACTGATTTCTGAGCTGGATGGTGCCGCCTGACCCATAGTTAAATGTTTAAGTGGGCAGCTTCATCCGGTATTTTAAATGGTCAGACTCAAGCAGTTGGCCTGGTCTACATCAAGTACTGCAAGTCGTTGAGTTGCTCACCAGCACTGTGGATGGCAGCTGACTCTGCCACTCAGACAAATCTTTGATTCATAATTTACTAAAACTATACTTTCATTTTCTTCCTGTCAAAATCTCTTGGATTTGAGGAGCTTCATCAGGGTTCACGCATGATCAGTACAACAAGAAAAGAATTTATGTCGCTTCACACTTCGTATCTGAAAAATGGAGGACCATATCAGAAAGTCTCACCTTGGGCTCTTCACAGTCACTGAAGAGAAATTGAAGTTTCTAGGGTGGGAGTCATGAGACCTATTTGAGATGCATGCTCCAGGAGGAGATGAATTACAACATAGATCCCAGTGACTTATACTGACTAAATCGTTATTGATTTAGTCATGGCGTTTTCAGTGAGCATATTGATTACCTCATACAACTGTCTGCATTGTAGATGTCTAGATTTACTCTGTGGGAGTACAATTATTTTCTTAAACGTAGGTGTATTTTCCATGAAAAATGCCCATGGGTATCTGGGACATTCAAGTGTGTTTTTCAGGCAAGATGCAGGATCTAGAGGAGACTTGGCTCCAGAACTACCACTGTTTCAGTGAAAGTCCCTTGGACATCTCAAATGGTCCCAGGTCTGTGTGCAACTAAACTGATCCATCCACACTATATGCAGAAAAAGAACAAGTGATGTTATTAGATGAGCCAGGCCTCCACACTGCCTTTCAGGGTGGCAGCGACAGCTATAAGAACTTGTTACTGCACAGAAAAAGGAGTTTGGCCAGTAGTCACGTCACATCAGACTGTTCTCTGTCAGGCAGAAGGTCTTCCCCAAGGGGACCACCTGGGGTGGCTACCAACTGCAGGCCTCACAGAGCTCCTACCTCAGAGACCTTCTCATCAACCTCCCAGGTCACCAAGTCTCCCACTCTGCTATTGCAGTTACAACATCATAGTTTGTCATGTAAGCTTACTGAGCTCTGCTTTGGGGTTTGACATGTTGTTTTACCCTTATTAAATTCACTGAAAGGCCAGTTTCTTTAGTGTGGAAATCCAGTCCAAATTTATTACTGGAATTTTTTTTTAGTGATTTTGTGCTGTTTCAACTCTAATTTTTGGCTGAAATCGTTCTCCCTGTTAGTACTTACCCCACTGTTATACTCAAAAGCAACAACCTCCACAATATTTTAGAAAACATAGAACAACTAAGTTCAGCTTTTATCCAGAAGAGAAAAGAGGAGAAAACATCTAGTTTATTGGTCTGGGGACATGAACACAGTCTCCTTGTTTTTAAAATAAAAATGCTGTTTAGCTAACCTTACACTGCTCTATTCAGTACACAGGTAGAACACAGTACACAACTGTTTTAAAGAGCAATATATTTTTCTTCTCTAATGCTTATTAAAGACCATTAAAACTCATCCTTCTTTTCTCCAGTTTGGTATTACGCTTGCATCTGGTAGGAGGCTCAAGAGTGTCTCTTGGTTAGTGACACTGCTGTCCTACAATCCCAAAGGAGGTAGCTTACTTTCAAAAAATGAACCAGGACTGTCTCAGATTTTTATTAAAGGCTGCTGAGGTGAGCCAGACACTTCTGTCTTTTTCTCTCTATGCTTTTCACTGTCTTTCCCAACAGTTTCAAACATTAAGACATCAGTCTTGCTGCAAGCCATGCATATGAAGTCACCACCAATAAGAAAGCACAAACTTGAATATGATATCAAATACAGTAATAGAGGCTGGAATAAATGGTTACATGATGGTGGAATAAAAATATATATATAATATCTGGAAAGTCTATGGTCTAAAACAACTTTCCATCAATCTGAAATTGTGCTCCGGGAAGAATGAGTCTAGTACCAGGCCGCGATCAAAAATTGACCATACTTTGACATATAGTTGAACTACAAGAAGAAAACTGATGTCTGACAGAACAGAGATCAATGCTCCAAGTATCTGTGTTTTGCCATTTGACCTTATTGATTTGTTGGAATGGAAAAGTTCTTCAGGGCTATGTTAGTTTGGAGGATGTTCCAACAGATCGCAGTTTGGAGCTCTGCATGCTATGTGTTTTGGAGACCTGGTTTTCTGCCACCTTGCCCAGGTCCTTGGTTATCTGCCAAGGAAAACTTCAGTGCCTTCCCTGCATCTAGTCCTCAGTGTTCTGGGTTTTCATTGTTCCTGGGGTGTCACAAATGGCTAGGAAAGCCGTGGCCCTCAGCTGCTGATTACACATGGTCTTTTCTAACTTTGATGGAAATTGTTCCAATAATGGGATAAGACCCAAAAGAGAGAAGACACCAGTGGTTATATGACCAGTTCTGGGATTTCAAAGACTCTAAAGATGCTGTGGCTTGTATGAAGATCTAAATTGGGCTACAGACTTCATATTATCAATAAAGGATTTGTATCTTTCCTCCTGTTTTCTACGTCCTTGTGCTAAATTTAATTCAGCGCTGCCCTTGGAATGAATTTGTCCATGAGTAAGTATCCATTGACTTTGGAGAGCTGTAAAACAGAAGTTTGTTATTTCCATGCAATTTACATCAAAACCACGCTCTTCATTGTCAGAGTCACTGTGCATTCACTTCCTGACATGGCAATGAGTGTGAGGCATGGACACTACTGCAGCCCATTTCAATTCACAGCAGGGTGCAGATTGCTATGGGCTGAGTGGGATATCATTAGCTTCACAGGTTTTTTTAAGTATCCAGTGCAGGTGTTGAGAACTGCTGAACACTTGGCCTGCTTTACTTATTCCGTAAAATGCATACTTGCAGGATGATGTTTCATCTCTGTATGATAAGCGAACTATGACTTTACTATTAAACACATTCGTGGGTCACAAGAAGCGTGGACTGAACATATATCTCCGTGCTCTGAAGCCATGTGTGAACTACAACTGTAACATCATCTACCTCTGAAAGTTATTTTAAGAGACTGAAAACTATAAAATATCTAGTACTGCTGCACAAATCATATACAATTCATGAATTGCTATGTTATGACCAACAGCTTGTACCGTTACACCTTTGACACACACACTGTATGTCCTGCTTGAAAGGATAGATTTCTAAAAAAAGCCATACAAAAACACCTGCCCTCCAAATATGCCTCATCTCCATGGGCCGAACAAATATGCCTAAGGCCCAACAAAATAAGAAACAAACTGCTCTAGTGAATTTGGTTCAAGTCATTTATCCAGTCATATAGAAAATACTTTGAAACTCTTTTGTTCATATTTTGATGAATGGACAAGTTACAGATCACTGTTGTATGCTGCATCCTTTACTCTGGCAGTGGTGTGCAAAACAAAAACATTAATTCCACTGACTGTCAGAACACAAACTTGGCCCAAACATTCTTGTCCTTTTCACAGATATATGAATTCGTGCAGCCCTTGCTGAGATAGCGTTGATCTATGATACAAAAAAAGTTCCAAGTTCCAGCACCTTCAATCTGGCATAAAAAATTACCAGCAGGCATTGTTATGATTCCAAATCAAATGCATGGGGAAAATAGAAACACCATGTACAAGTTTAAAAAGCTAACTGTTTACAGCAAGATCAGGAATATTCCTGATAACAGGCTTTAAAATAACACATAGCTGTGTCCTATGGCTAGGAGCATCTGCAGGAGACCTAACAGCTGACCTAGCAGCCGTTCTAGGAAGTCTGTGCAGTTGCATGATCCAGACTGGCACAACAGCTAACGTACTCAGAGGAGAATGTTAAACTGGGTTTTGAAGGGATAGAGTGAACCCTCAGCAAGTTTGCTGATGGTACAAAGCTGGGAGGAGTGACTGACACACCAGAAGGTTGTGCTGCCATTCAGCAAGACCTGGACAGGCTGGAGAGTTGGGTAGAAAGGAACCTGATGAGGTTCAACAAAGGCAAGTGCAGAGTCCTACACCTGAGGATGAACAACTGCATGCACCAATACAGCTTAGGAGCTGACTTGCTGGAAAGGAGCTCTGAAGGGACCTGGGAGTCCTGGTGGACAACAGGCTGACCATGGGCACACTGCTGCCTCTTGGGGCCAAGAAGGCCAATGATATACTGGTGTGCATTACAAAAGACATGGCCAGCAGGGTGAGGGGGTGATCCTCCCCCTCTACTCTGCCCTGGTGAGGCTTCACCTGGAGCACTGTGTCCATTTCTGGTATCCTTGGTTCAGAAAAGACACGGAACTGCTGGAGAGAGTCCAGCAGAGGGCCACAAAGATGACTGGGGGCCTGAATCATCTCCCTTATGAGGAAAGGCTGAGAGACCTGGAACCATTCAGCCTGGAGAAGAGAAGGCTGAGAGGGGATCTGATCAGTGCTTATAAATATCTAATGGGTAGGAGTCAAGTGGATGGTGCCAGGTGAATTAAGATTTGGAATAGCATTGAATTATTTGCTGCACAGAGGATAAGGTTAAACACACTCATCCAGTAAGCCCTCCCATCAAGTAAGATGGTTCAGAGTAGACATCCTTGCATTCTAAACCTCTTGAACAACAGAGGCAAAGAGCCCAGGTGCAGCTGAATCTACTCCTAGTCCCAGACTCGGTCAACAGTTTACATCTAAGAGCACAATCGATCTACAATGCAAGCCTTAGCAAAGACAACCAACTTTAAACAAACCACTAGTCACTTACCAAGGATCTGTATCTGCAAGGCATCTCTTGACATGAAGGTGTAAGGGATCTTTACAGCAGATATAACCTCAAAAGTCATCCCTACTCAAGGGAAGATTCTGTAAGGCAGTCAGCTACCACAAAGGACAGCACAAGGGGTTGTTGAGCTGCTTATTTATGGAGTAAAATGGTTGATTCATAGTCATAGATTTGGCACATGCTCAGCTGACCTCCAGCTGCTGAACCAGGTGTCTGCTATCAGCTCTCTCAGCACCCAGCTTGAGACAGTAAGACAGTATTGTGGTTGTTATCTGCCTTAACGAGACCTTGAGTGTTATCAGTACTGTGCTCTGTCTGAGCCTACTGTGCTCTGTCTGAGCACTGAGACCTTGGGCCTGAAGACCAGGCCAAAGGAGGAAGCTGGAGGAAGATGGAGTACACCATTGTATTTTCAGACATCAATTAGACCACTTTCGTACCTCCCAGCATCCCATGAGAGAGAAAAATGAACACTTCATGTACCCCATGTAGACTCCAAACATCAAGGCTAAGGCCAGAATGTCTCTGAAGATTTGTGCATCTGAGGGGATGTTTCAAGAAAATATGGAAAGCAAAAATGTTATTTCTTGCAACCACATAGGCTTCAGTGACATCCACAAGCCTGTCCAGAATTGCTCAAAAATCAGTACAAATTTACCCAGAGCTTTCAGTGAATGTATCCAAAGACCCAAATTTTCAACAAAACCAGGAAGGTTTTCATTTTCAGGCTGCAAGTTTCACAGCATTGTTTCTTGCCTGATAAATGCCTTTGTGAATGGTAGAACTCCCTCTGAAAGTACGAAAGTTGTTCCTCTTCGAAAAATGTCATCTGTGTGAGATCATAGGTATCCCTATGATCAATTTTTCATGCTGCTCTTTTTCTGTCTTCATGAGACTTTGATTCTCAGATGATAACCTCCAAAAATCATTGCAGATATTATTTTAGCTGAGATATCATTGAAAATAACATCCTCATCATATCCCCTGGATAAATTACGTCATTTTATGCAGGCCTTTTTTTTTTCGTTTCAAAGAAAGTAGTATGAGTATGTCCTTGATGCAATATTTCTCTCAAAGAGGATCAGACCAGGCTCTTAAAATGCAAACCTGAACAATCATTGAAAGGAGTTCAACTTGTGACAATCAAGCTCAAATGCAGACCTCTGTCATTTCTATTGGCTGGTCAATAGCTCATATTAGAGCTAATAAGTGGCGTAAATCTGTATGTTTTCTTCCAGGACCAAATCATAGCCTCACACCAGACAATATGAGAAAGGCAACATCTGTCCCAGCTGGAATCTAAGACAACATAGAGTCTTGAATCTGTTCCAGCTGGAGCTACATTCACAGAGCCCAATGTAATGTTCTCAAAAGCCTTTTCAGTCCTACAGTGAGGCTGTTTGCAAAGCTCCAAGAGGCAAATCCCACCTGGCTTCTTGAACAGTGAAGTTCATTGAACTTTCCAAGTGCCTGCAGCACTGGGCTGCACCATCAGACTCTGTGGGGTTTGCCCCACTATACTCATAAGACCTCTCTGTGATAGGTGAGCATTAGGGTGCTCGTTTTACAAACAAGCCCAGAGGCAGAGTTGAAAACTGTAATCAATACACAGACAAAATAAAAGAAGAAAAAAAACCACCAGGTCAAATAAATTATTTGTTAAGCATTATTCACTCTACATCCCCTGGAAGCAAGTGAATTCATAGCAAAGTCTGGAAACACTATGATGTTCTAGAGTTGCTGCAGATTAGTGTTTTTCAGCTTTCCTTTTTTTCCAATTTGCAGATATTTCCTAGGAACTCCTGAGTAGTGAAATTAGCCTGAGTATTTTGTTCCTAATTACTCCTTGAGGATCCCTAAGAAGTAAGCACAGTCCTTGTTAGCCCCTGCCCTCAGCCTTCCTCCAGGGGACCACAAACCATAAGGTAAAAATAAAACTACATAGATTTTTCTGTCTCTCTCTAGCTCAGACTTTTTGTAGCTCTCTATCTATATGCACGCCCTCCCATTTTCAGGGCCTGATCCAAATGCATCGAAAACCAAATCAAGAACAAAGCAAGCTCTTAAAGTAACATGTTGGGGCTCATGAGGTTTGAATATTGTACATCAAGATCAGAAATGTCACATTTATTAAGATTTGATTTCAACATTTAACAGGTCAAAGCTGTTTCTTTTTAATTTTTAAATCACCTGATGCTTGGACAGATTCTTTCTTTAATTCTTATTTTGAATCACCCCATATCCTCTGAAGACTGAACTGCAAATATTTGGATATCATCAGAAATAGTCCAGCTTTTACCAACAGCTCTGTGCAATCGAAATCAAGACCCAGAGAGTCTGTTTTGTTCCCTGATACATAAATCCATCAAAGAGCAGATCTCTGCTGTCATTACATCTCATGAACTGGTCAAGGACAATAAATTAATATTTGCTTGTGTTGTTAGTCTCACTCTCACATTTCCCACTGTATCACAGGTAAAATGAGGGCCAATCCAACAAGAATAGAGGCAGTGGGACCTCTAGTGACAATCATTGCTTTCAGTCACTCTTTTGCATTTCCTGACGCTGCTTGCGATTCTGGAGGCATCTTTCACCAACTGCACAACTTGAAGCGTCAAAATAAGCCACCTCAGAGAATCACGTTAGATTATTTCTCTCTGAAACATAGCCAAGTCTGTGTTCTGAAATAAGGAGTACCCTGAAGCCACCAAGTTCTTTATAAGGTCCTAATTTAGATGGTACTAACTCTACAAGCAGTGTTCCTCCTGCTGCTGCCACTGGACCTGTCCCAGTGCACTGCTGGGAAATATGAAGGCAAATGTTAATGAGAGTTTCAGAATTGTTCAGCCAAAAAAAGTAATGATGATCCCAAATAAACTGGAGCTTTTGATTTTGTGCCAAGTCCTACAGCCTGCTTTAGAAGCCCTGCTAGTAAGTGTTTACTGGAAACCTTATATGGGAGAGCCATAATGCTCAAGTCTCCCGCAAAGTCAAAAGCCCAAAACCCAGCCATATGTACTTCCCCAGGAGCTTCCCTCTGCCACTCCAAGCAGTCTCTCCTGCCAGCAGCAGGGTTACAAGGAGAGAAAACATCTGTCTGTAGAGAAATATTTCCAGAATGCTGTCGCTTTTTCAGCCAAATCATTTAACTTGTATGGAATTAGAGAAAGCACAGGAAATCTGGAAATTCATCTGGAAAATAAATAAATAAATAAATAAATAAATAAATAAAAACACAGAATTCTTCCCTTGCAAAAAAAATGTCTCTAAGGACCAATTTGAACTCCAGCAGAGTTCCTAAAGCTCTGACTTCTCTACCAAAAAAGTCTGGCCATCCAAAATCATTTTTGATAACTATCTGATAATCAGGGAAGACAGAAACTACCAACTTTGGCCATTGTTGGCATGAAATAAAAATGGCAAAGAAGTGGGCAGTATGTTCAAATAGGAGAGAAGAAATGGCTGGCGAAAAAACAGAGCATGAGATACCTGATTAAAGGTGGCTTTTATCTCAATTCAAGTCAAAATCACACTCTAGATAAATTTAGTTTCATCTGTTCAAGCAAAACAGCAGCAAGAAGAATAAGTCACCATTTGGGAAGAAAAGGTGATGTTTTATGCTAAATAATCAGATAAAAACAAAGCAACAGTGTTTCTCACTCCTTACACACAGTTTATGTGCTGAATTGTCTCCATAAATAGCACTTGTCAGTAGCTCATAAAAGGCATCAGTTGGCGCCTGGTAATGTCAGCTTCTGCTCTAAAAAGTGGGTTTGCATTAGTGTCAATGTGGGATTCTGTGTTTATTGCTTCTCAGTGGTTTCCAAATGAAATGGACTCAGGAACTGAGTCACTGTCATATGGGGCTATTCCAGTCTCAAAGAAACTCTCTTGAAAGAGACAAAAGAAAAGCAGAAAAGCAGTGTGCAGCTGATGCAGCCACAAACCATCCTGCAGACTGGAGAGCTGGTTTCTCATAGCTAAACATCCTCATTGCAAAATGCCATGCAGCCCAGAATGGCTTTAGCTGATCCCTTGGAGTCCCATAAATGCTGGGAGTGGTGAGCAAGGTGTGGTGTTGGTGGCTGTGGAGTATCATGTTTTTCTCATGCAAGCAAATACATGTATCACATCCCACATCATAGCTTGGTGCCTAAAGATTTTGACAGTGGCAAAACTTGAGGTGTGTACACACTGCCGCCATAAAGACTTGAGTTTCCATGACTTCATCTCTCACCATCTGCAGTGTTTTTGAAACGACTTGCAATGAGAGGTCAGCAGGACAGGGTCTGTGATAGATAAATCCAACCTGGTCAATGCTTTAGTATCCATACTTCACATCAGAGCTTGAGTGTTACTCAGAACACATCAGACAGGATATGCCAATGTTGGGCTTGAGCAAGCGCTACATTGTGGGTTATCAGGGATCAATCCTGAACTCATCTGATGATAGAGAGAGCTTCTTGTCTCAGAATCCCAATGCCGAAATCTTGGTGTTATAGGAGATTGTGTCTTTCTATGCCTCTTCTTGAGCAAAAAAAATTTCTGCTTCCCTAGCAAGGCAAAAATAAAGAGGGACATGATTTTAGCAAGACATTGACAGACTTGTAGAATTTGCATGGAACTATAAAATGACTGTTTCAAAATCTGAAGGGCTGTACAAACTTAGACTCTAGTTTATGTGATCCACAAGACCAGTCTATTCTGCACACATAAAAACACCATCTCATTTCAGTTCATAGATTATTTTTTGTGGGCAGAGTTTGATCTGCAAATGATAAGCAATTTTGCAGCAAAGGAAAAATTTTTGCTGCCTTAACTTTTTCCAATACCATTGTAGAGACAGGAAAGACACTCCAATGGTAATCCACACAAAGAATCAATGCACAGTTCATTGCCTCTTCGCTGTGCAGTTGTCTTGGCTACAGCAGTAATAAAGTGCCTTTGCTGCTAAAACAAAGCAATCTCTTCTTAAAATAAACACAGGAAGCCACAAATCTGTGGATAAAAAGGTGCCATTCTTTTACACAATTTTCTTTTCAGAAATGCACTGTAAACTATTTTCTCAAGTGATATACATTGCAGTTTAAATGATTCATATACTGGCTTACTTCAGAGTTTGCACATGACGTATTTTCATTTTTAATTTAAATACAAAAAGACTTGGTAATGTACTGATGGTGGGTAGGGAGTCAGCACAATCAAGATATTGGGAGCTGCTGCCAAATCACAGCTTCTATAAAACCTATTAGTAGTGGAACAAGGAGCATATTTCCTTATCATCACCATAAACGCAGCATTGCGTTCATGCCATGATTTCAGACAGAACTCGATTAAAGTATTAAGCCCCAAACCAAGAAATATTCTTTAATCAATCTCCTCAGTATTTTTCAGTCATTGTTTGTTCTTTGTATGTACAGCATTTTCGTGTCAATCTGAGACAAATTTCACCTACTTTTGTTTTTGGCTTCTGTATGATAGATGACAGAAAATAAATTAATCTCTTGTAACAAAGGCATTATCAATACCTTTCTGAATATTAATGGACTAGCAAGGTGCAATTTGCCAGACCTGTCATGATACAGATATAAAATGCAAATGTTTCCAGTAAGCTGTCAGTTGGAGACCTATAATTGTTTGCATAATTTGTATTTGAGTCAATAATTTTCCTAAATTAATATGTTCAGATGTTATTCCAATGTATTTTTTAAGGATAAATATAAATACATTTTTTTACAAGAGATACTTCATGAATAGTAGTTTATTTTCTGTCAACATGCAGCATTCCTTCACAACTACTTAAATACGAAACATTCCACAGTCATTAGGTGCTCAGAGCCCAAGGGTCTGGTGTTTATGAATGTTGTATTTCATGTTTATCTCAGTACCATACAAGTATGCATACTGCTCTAGGCTGATGAGATTCTCCAAAACCTGTAAAACCCTACCAAAACTACATCTGCAGAGGAGATCTGTGACAGAAATAATAATCTGTTGCTGGTCGATTATATTCACACTACCAACATAACTCGCCTGAATGGATCAATTACAGAAAGTACTGTCAGTGAACCATCCTACAAATGTGGAATGGTTACTTCTTAATGACTTCTGTTTTCCTCTGAAAGCGGCTGCAGTAGTTTGCAAATACATGCATTAAAGAAAACAAAAGCAAACTAACAAAAGTATTCCTTGCAAATGCTTAGAGATCAGCTGCTTCTCCAGAAAATATTATAGAAGGCACTCCACTCTCTCCTTGAAAGCTTTCCAAGCTACTTCAGTCAAGTGCACGCTTCTGGCTGTGGGTTGGTTCCAATTTCCCAGGCCCATGACCTTGAATATAAACAGTAGCTATTGAATTTCTGTCAGGCATTTAGAAATGTCAGGCATCTTTTAACCTATAAAGCACTATAAAGCAGCCATACCCTGAGCTTGGACTTCACATACAAAAATGAGACAGGTTGATATACTAACAATGTTCATGCCAAATCTTCTTCCTAGATTTGACCATTTCTTGTTTGCCTGTTAAGTACATAGCGTAATCTCTGTGTCCAAGAGATACCATTGCTCTGAGTAGAGCATGATATAAAGAGATGCATTTGGGAGTCCTGAAATGCTTTCCTAGGCAGATGATCACCAACTACTAGAATAAAGTGTAAGAAATGGTATACTTTATTTTATTGATTTATACATTGATCAGCCCGTGGAACAAAATAAGTTTTGTTCGGAGCATCTGTTTTCTTTATACTGATGAGTATTGTATAGGGAAAATAGTTGAACCCATTTAATTGCAGTGTGAAGCCATTTTTCTAAGGTAACTCCCTGGCCTGGTGTCCCATAGAGCAGAAATAATATAAAGACAGATCATTTAAAACTAAACACTCTCCTCATGCCTTCCTTCTGTTCCCGTTATTGTCAATGAAATATTACTATTGACTGTAATAATGGAAGCAGAAAGCCATCAGGTCTTATCCAAATCCCACTGAAATTAATAACTCAGGATTTCCATGAATTTCAAGAGTGTGGACAGAAGCTCTTTCTACTGCAGCCACAAAATTGTTGTGTTAGTGGTTAAATTTACAGCTTTAAAATACCTTGCTAAGCAACTAATATCGTTTACTCCTGCCCCAAAAAGGGAGTAGTATTGAAGAAACACTACTCATTTATACCTTGGTCCCTTCTGAAATATCCAGGGTAAACAACTGAAACAAGGCTCCTAACAGGATACTGACTTTAGCCTGCTCCAGTTGTCCAGTTATGCTGATAACGCTGGTACCAGCACAGTCCCACTTCAGGACTCACAGAAGACACCTAGTCCACCACACAAGCACGATGGGGAAGGGCTAAACTGTTCTTTGAGGTTTAGGTTTGCTAGAGCAAGTAGAGTTCCTGCTCTCCATAAACACTCTGCATTAGTGATGTGTTGACAACAGCACATTGTTTGACTGTCTCTTTATGCCTGCTTGTTAGTAATAGATTTTAAGGTCAGCAAGGACCACCTGACCTTCTAGCAGAACAGAAGCCATCCTGTTCCATCTGATTACTCCTCAGCTTAGTCCAATTATTAGTGTCTGACTAAACCCTGCCTCCCAGAGAGGCATCTAGTCTGGATTTGTAGTCTGCAGGAGACAGCAAAGCCGCCAGCTGTTCTGTTAATTTATGAAATTTCTCATTTTCTTCACTTCTCAGTTCTTAGTCTGCCTGTCAGTCGGCCATGAAGGCGGCTCTTGCTATAAGCTGGAGGTGTCAGGGTTGTTTGCAGAAAAATGTCTATGAACATAGGAAATTTAATGTTATACATGTTTTTAAGTGGAGATGACAGAAATGTCCTTTAGAAGCTTTTATCCCTCTCCAGCCTCCAAGAGCACATGTTGCCTACAAAATTCCTGGCTTTACAAGGGCTACATCTGCCCATGCTCCCCATTCTGAAAGGGCATGAAACAAAGCAGTACTGAATAAATAGCACTGTTAAAACAAACATTTAGGGGTATTTAGGATCCAGCACTAACATGTGGAAACTTTACAGCTCTGCCAGATGATCAGCAAACATCTGCTAGCTTTGTAATAGAGATCAAATAAAATGTTTCTGTCTCCCTCTCAGCAAGCCACTGTGATGGTAAGATTCTTCCACCTTATCCTCTTGTTTTTTGGACACCAAAATTCTCCTGTTGCCTTTAGTCATGACACCTTTCCTCTCTTCCAGTTTTAGGCAGCAGTTTTCCCTACCTGAAATCTCTGAAATCAACAGTTTCCCGGCTACCTCACTATCTTTTTTCCATTCTGCTTAGCAAGAACAAGGTAGTAGAGCTCAGTTAAAAATCTCCCCTGAAACTCTCAATCCATATGGACCTTGTCAGTTGAGGTACTGACCTCACTCACATCAGCAATTGGCTTATAAGGAAGCAGCTTCAGATACAATTAAGGTACACACTTCATTACTAGATTTGACATTTGACACTTGCTATCAGCCAGAAATTATTGAGTCTCCAAAGGCTGAGTTGCAAGCTGACAAAGTGCTGTCTTCTGTTGTTCTCTACAAAGTCCCACCTTCACTGCCCCACCATTATACCCTTCTTACTCCAAACTCATCTTTGGTCTCCCATCCCCTCACACTTCACAGCCCATGGTACTCTTTCCACCAAGCTGTCTCTGCTTCTCCTGGCCCTGGATCTCTGCATCTGATGAGAAATATGTACAAACTGTAGTTTTTTAAAGATGACTACGTTAGATTGTTATTGGTACATTTTCTGGATGAAGAGCAAAAGCACAGCTCTGAAACACAGACCTCCTAGCTGTAGATTTAAGTCATCATCTCAAAACACAGGAGGCTACACAGATTTGTTCTTGGAATACTTTTTAGCTGAAATTTAAAAAAAAATAAAAATAAAAATCTTCCTGAAGTGACTTCTGGCCATCTGACTTGGAGATAGATAAAATTCTAAGGACTTACCAGAAATTAAAACTAAGAGTTAGAGAGGGAAAATGCCACAAAACTGTGTTAGCTGCTGTCTGCGTTGCTTTGTCTCTATTACTTACGCTCCAGTGTCAAGTGCTTGGTTTTGTCACATGTGGCTAAGATCAGTCTACATCTCTGAGCTGGTGTCCAAGGACTAAAGGAATTCGATTTTTTCATCTGATCCCTTTCCACTGACTATTATTGTTATCAGAATGAATTTCAAACTAAGCCAGTGGCAGAAAAATCCTCTCCATATCTATTCCTTGCAATGAACCTCAGAGACCGGAACAGCTAAATCACAACAAATGAAGAGCTCCCGAAGACATTGGCAAGAGAAAGAGCCAATCTAACACATGCAAGATGGAAGGAATATAAAAGAGATCATTTTATTTTAACTAGCTGTATTTGCAAGAATTTAAGCAGCATCTTTTGCTTTTCTTAGACTATCCTCTTCTTCATCCCTCTGTGAGACTCCCCATTCCAAAAAAAATCTGTGAGTTAGGCATAATACCAAAATATCAGGCTTTGCTTCAGAAGGATACATCCTGGCAAGAGTGGTTTTCAAAGAGAATCATGTTGACTTTCCAGGACATATAAAAAGAATAAAAACATTTTCTTGTGTCCATAAAGCAGCAAAGATCAGGATAAAACGGCTGAGATTTCTGGCTTTGAAGTGCTGTCAATAAACAATCTTTCAGCCTGGCTAGTCACAACCTGCCTTTGTTCCATAAAAATTGTTGGATTTGAGGAACATAGAGTGCAAAAATATCTTGAGCTTAAAACCTGAAGCACTCCTGGCTCTGTTCTGAAATCAGCCTTGATCTTGATTGAAAAATGATAAATCTTGACCAAGAAACAAGCCTAGGTGTATATTTATATATATGACTGTGTACAAAGGGAACGGGGAAGGATGAAAGAAGTAAAATATAGGAATAGTAAGAAAGAAAAGGAAAACAAAACAAATAAACAGTCATACAGAGCCTGTTTCTCAGCAAGGGTAAATCATTGTTTCTCTGTTAAAGTCAATACATGCAGACAATTTTTATGCTTAATATAACAACCTTTTGCTTTGTCCATGGTAGACCAATTTCATTTAAGCCTATGCCAATTATTCTCAAAACTGTCTGTAGGCAGAAGATATCACACTCACTCCACAAATTTCCCTAGTATGGACATTTTAAAAATAATATCATTTCATCCAGGCTGAAGCAGATCAACTTATTTTTGACAAAGGAAGTTAATACAACCTCCAGCCAAAATGTGGCTTCTGAAAGGGTAATCACCTTTGGCTCTAACACAAAGCAGCGGAGCAAGGTTCCTGCTGAAGGCAATCGCATATTTTTTTTCTTCCTCTGCTAAATTGGTTCCAGCAGCTCCAAGTAACTTGTGAAGGTCTCACAAACAACCCACTGCCTCACACTTTCGAGACAGGGGCTACATTTTGTTCTTTGTTTGTACAGCATCTTGTGCTCTGGGATGCTGTCTCAAACTTGAGAAGTTGTAGGTACTTCCAGGAGGCATATAATAAACATTTAAATATCTTTCATTGCCAACAGCAAGCTATAATATCACTTCAATATCTGAAATGTGGTGGGAGAGCTTACTTGACAGTTCTGTTATAGATGGATGTAAACTCTTCAGGAGGCACGCACGGAAAATAAGAGAGATTGACCTCTACGTGAAGCAAGAGCTCAAGTATACGGAGCTTTTGAGTGGGACTTGATGGTGGGGTGAGATCTTGGGGATCAGGATAAGGGGTTGTGAGACTGATGTTGGGATGAAAGCATGTTAACAAACAGCAAACGGTGAGAATGAGGATGAAACATTCACGCAGGCAGCTCAAAGAACTCCTTATTTTACACACCCTGAATTTTACACAATTTCATGCATTATACAGATCCATGCAACCAGATGGCCTCATCTGATTGTGCCAGAAGAACAGACCAATTTCATTGGTGTCAACTTTCAATAGCCATCAAAAAGTCACAGAGAAAATAAGAGGTAACCAATGACTGTTGAAAGGCAAATGCTGAATCCATCTTCAAAAGCAATCAAAACAACAAGCTGATCAGCCTCACTCCATTCCCTGAGAAAAATATGGAGCCATTTCTCAGCACCTGTGGGGGCAGATGATTGGAAACGGTCAGATGGAGCAGAGATGGATCATGCTTGATCCATCCAATTGCCTTCTGTGCTAAAATAAACGGATTTGTGGACAAGGTGAGAGAAGTAGATGTCATTTGCCTCAACTTTAGCAAGGCTTTCAATACCATCTCCCACAATATTCTTGTATTCAAGCTAGCATTTTATGGTCTGAATGGGTAGACTACCAGTTGGATAAAAACCTGGTTGGAGGATTGGCCTCAGAGTATCATAGTTAATGGGTTATATTTCATCTTGAGGCCAAAGTCAGTGGGGTACTGCAGGAGTGTATTCTGGGAGATATCCTGTCCAGATCGGAACTGGGAGCCCCAGTAACATTCCTATTGAAACTGATCGAGATTTCTGCACATGCATTTGATCACACACAAGCACATTAACTTTTGAATGACACTTTTACCCAGACATCAGTAATTAAACATCTGCTTTAATGGGATAAAATCAGGAGATATTCCGGCCTCTATTAAGCTGAATGAATACTTTAGTGTCTTTACTGAGATGTTCTTGGAAATAAAGCATGTTTTGTGAGAAACTGTTTGCAGGACTGAGCCTGATATTTGTTTTGTTGTGTTTAAGTCATGGGAGTTCTCTAATAGGAGAAGATGTATGTTGTAAGTATCTACATAATGGCTTCCCCCCGAAAGGACCATTACAGGCTGTAAAATAAATAGTACTCATTTAATTCCTTTTGTAAATACACACAGTTTGGAGACAATAATAACACGGAGAAAGTAAATTAAACCACAGAAAACTACTGCATTCAAATGAGTTTATGAAACCAATAGGAAAAAAATCTAACCACAAGATAATGGAAGAATATCTTGTAGTGAAGGTACAAGATCAGCAAACTCTTTTAGTATATACTTAACGGAAGAAAGGACTCAGCATGGCCCTACATATCTTGCAAAATAAAGGCTTTAGCTATGTATAGATAAAACAAACACAGGTCACAGCAACAAGGCGGGATGTTAAAATCTCACTGCGTCAATTTGATATTCCCGTTTGATAATCCAAGGAACCCCTCAGTTCCTCTGGAGAGACCCCAGACCAGGAGACCATACTGAGTCTGTTTTATCTACCCTGAGCAGCCGTTCCAGGAGATGAGCTTCTCCAGCAACAGCCTCCATCCAATATTTGTTCTTTGTTCAGTTTATGACATTATATTTGCAGTTTTAAAAGCTCAGTTTACCAATCATTCCAGACAACTCCATGTCCATCAGCTCGTTTCTCATGATTTATCACTCCCTCAGTATTACTGCCATCATTAATCTTTATCAGCAAAGCTTTTATGCTTTCTTTCAAAGCATTGACAGAAGTGTTAAATAGCAGTCTTAACTAGCAGTTCACCTGCCCAGTAATGATTCCCAATTTACAGGAATGTTTTGAGTTCTGCCCATTAGCAGCTTTTAATCAATTTAATGTACCCATGTTGATTTTCTATTTTTCTATATAGAACTAAGACAAATGTTTTATGGAAGTCTAAATCCATTACACTGATAATATTTCCCTTGTCAACACAGCTTGTAAAGACATCAAGTACAGTTAGCCTCTTTGGTTTGACAAGATCTATTGCCTGTAATCCTAGGTAGATTAGCATTAATTGTATTATTGTCTTTTAATTCTTATCAGTCAAATCCCTACTGAATGTTCCATTATCTTCTCTGTGATCGATGTCCTGTTGAAAGAGTTGTAATTACCCAATTCATTCTGTTTACCCTTTTAAAATGTTGGTATATTCACTTTCCTGCAATTTCCCAGCCTTGCTAACCATCAGTTTTAATGAATCTGAGAGTACCATGGCTGGATACTTCACAATTCTTGGGTGTTAATTATCTACCTTTGCGCTTTTATAATCCTTTAACTTTTATAAATGTCTTAGAAGACACAGAAAGCATGAAAGCATATGCATGTCCTGCAAGATGAACAGCATTACTGCAGAAGCTACAAAACTCCTCTGGCAAGACTAGGCGTAGCCTAAAGGTGAAGAAGGAATCGTTCCCCTTCAGAGCAACCAACTGAGTAATAGCCTGCCCAGCACAGTGCCCGTCAGAGGCCCCAAACACAAGAATGTCCCAGAAGAGTCCACAGCTGCCACTGGTACCAGAGTTCTCTGGGGAAAGAGCCTTTCTCGACATGGAACAAATCTGTGCTCAGTTTCATGCATGGAACAACATATATCCTCCTTCTGAGAAAAGCACTTCCTGTGGAAAACCTGGCTGAGATTGAGGACTTCATTGAAATCCAGGCTGTGTAATTCAGCGATTACTGCACGATCAGACTGACTAACCTCTTACACCCCATAGAACTGGTAAGGGAGCAAAAACTTTATGACCCCCATTGTGTTTGGATAAGGAAAGAAGTTTGTGTAACATGCGGCAGAGTTTCCTCACTAAGTGGTAAATAGAGTGGCACCAAGCACTGGAGTTTCATTAATAATTGTGCTGAGAATCATTTCTTTTCTGTTATTTTTATTTTGGTTGGTTGCTTTTTATTATTATTATTTTATTTCTATTTTTATTCGTTTGTTCTTTGTATTAGCACCATACTGTGACTCTTGCAATTTAATTTTTTTTTTCTTTTTGTGGTTGGACATGGTCTATTTTTTTGAAGCAGTCTCAAAAAAAAAACCAAGAAGAACAAAGAAATATTAACCCCTCTGCTCCACTACATTAAGTCCTAATGCTTCAGGAACAAGTTTTCAAAAAGAATTGAAAGCCAAACACTGTCAAAGACTAGGCCTACATGATTTATGAGATTTTAATTGCATTACTACTGAATCAGTCACCTACTAAATTTGTCTCACTGAATTAACACCAAGGTAGTGAGAAAACCACAGGATGCATAGTAAATACTTAGCATGACAGTATGAATTAGAAATATGTAAAGGGATTGATTTACATTTTTTAATAAAATCTGTTTATTTACATTTTGAAGCTAATCTTTTTGACAGTCTCTTAATTTCTGTTTTGTTATTTACTAAACACAGAGTTGACAAATCATTAATTCTCTTGGTCTGTCTCAGATTTTATTTGGTTAAATCTAACCAATTATTTTGTAACTTGGGAAGAGGCCTGCATTTGGCTCCTAATTTAATGTAAGTGAAGAGGTGCAGGCAGATAGATGAGCCACTTTGTCACAGGATGCAGCCTATTCATTCCCACAGCACTCATGAAGAACAGCAAAATGCATAAAGGCACCTCTACCAGAGGCTGATCAGTGCAGGATTGCATGAGGTGTCTCCAACAGAACCCTTCTCCCAAGTTCTAAATTTTCCACATTCATCAGCACTCAGGGGAGAAGAAATCAGCTTAATGGAATAATTGTCTGTAAAACAAAGTAGAAACAACAATTTCATTTACAGTTTTCAGTGATGTATGTGTTGCTTTGTTGTTATTGTCATTTGCTTTTGTTTGTGGTGTTTCGTTTTTTTTTTTTTTTTTTAATATAATTCACAAAGGTTTAGGAAATATTGAAGTATGAGATGGCTTTGCAGTGAAAAATGATGCATTCAGAAAATGTCAAAGCAGAACATCTTGCTGCTTTCAAAGTATTTCCTTAGATTTGCAGGGGGTGGCCATGTGTGGTAGGAAGACACAGGGTGGCTTAGAGCATTTTATTTGCTTTGAGCAAAATGTTGAAGCTGATAAGTTCCTGTTGATCTTTTTTTTTTTTTCCTATTTGGGTAAAACCACCATATTTTTAACAGAAAAAAATCATAGTAATAGGAAATTGGAAGTAGCTCCATCACCCGTCTTTTCTGATGCTGGTATTAAGGACCCCCAGGGTCAAATCCAGGAATTTTACTGCTTCATCTAGGGTTTTGCTTTTGCTTTTGATTGCTGTGAGCCTAACCACCCTGCAGACAAGGTGCTGAAGAAGGGTATGAAACATACACTGAATCTTCTGCCTTAAAAAAAGTGCTCACACCATTTTCAATGCAACATTTTTTAATAAATTACTAAAATTGCCTCATCCGGGAGCACAGATGCCAAGATTCCTGCACAACTAACTGTTTTAACTCTAAGAAGAAATTCCAGACATGTGTGCAAACTCGTTTTGTCTGCAGAAATATTTGTACAGTTTATGAACACACATACTACATTCCTGAGGCTTCTTAGTAACACTAAATATCTTTCTATTGTTTGCTCATGTCCTTGGGTAAGAATTACTAAACGGATGCTTCACTTAACTGTAACAGAAAGCGGATATGAAAATAACAGGTAACAGCAATTTAAAGCAAATGATTCAAAGCGTCTCCATTAAAGCATCACCATAAGCATCAGACGAATGGTTATGAAACAAAAGCGCAGCACTTTCCTTCTTAGCTTTTCCTTTGTGAGAAAGGAAATGGATCAGGTGAAAGACAGAAAATCTATATCCATTTTTTTCTAAATGGCCTATTACATCTGAGTAACACCTCCATATCACACTATCAATTTTATAGCCTAGCCTATTGGATTCACATGAATTTGAGATCTGGTTTTACTTGCTGAACACAACTCATTGTGGGCACAAAGGGCTACGGTATACCCAGTGAGGCAATATGAAGGCTCAGTCTTGCTACCTTGTTCTCACTCCTGCTCACGCACTTCTGCGGAGTTTTCCAGCACACATGTTGATATGTACCTCACATGCAAATTAATTTGGCTGTTTCTTCATTAGGGTTTGATTTGCTCAAGTATGGCAGAGAGTGAAACTGCAAACTTGCTTCTGACTGTAAACCTGCTTCCTGATATGCTTTGTTGTTTCTTATCAAGACGGTCCAAAAGAACTGAAGTACTAAGGAAGTCCATGAGAGAAAGATGTTGAGTTGTACCTTGAGCGCACCAACAACATGGTGATCAGATGTGGTTCTCTGGACCTCTGCTGTGAAGAGAGACTGGAGAAGGAAGCATCGGGTGTCCAACATTGTCAAAAGCATTAGGAAGGGATGGGAAGCTCTATTCATCACCTCCACCACGTTGGGATGTGGTGGCAGGAATTGTGGTCTGGGCATGGGGAGGAAGGCTGTATGCTGCAGGAGTTCCTAGGCAGCATATCACTCATGTGGCTCTCCAACTGCCATCAATCACAGCTGAGACAGAACCTGGGAAGCTTTGGCTGCAGAAACAGAAATGCTTTCAAATGATTACAAGAGTTCAGAATTCATTTCCCAAAAGCAAAAGCTTAATGCCCTGTATCTATTGAGACAAGACTGAAATGCAAAGTCCTGTAGGAAACTGCAGTGTGTTCTCAGATATCCCCAGCAGCAAGTCAAGGCCTGTTTTTGGAGTAAACAAATTGTTACACATACTTCACAGTTTTGGTAACAATTACTTTGGCTTCATTGGCAGCAAAACGATGGGTCTGGATAAAGCATGGAAGCACCCTTTTCACCTCACATGTACAGATATCATGGGGCAGCATTAGTCACTTTTTCCGCTGCAATGGGCTTAAAATAAATCCCATTAATAAGAACTTGCATGTCATTTCACTATGAAAGATTTTGATGCAGAACATGAAGAGAAATAGGAATGTGGACTGCCCCAAAGCTGTTTCTCACATGTGAGTTGCAATCAGACTTGCAAGTGGAACATGGTGATAGCTGAGCTCCTGATTCATTTCCCCCAAAGAGACTCTCTATACCTCCACAGTGGGAACCTCACTCTGATTGAAGTGCAAAAAAAATGCAAATTCTCCCCTCTATTGAGCAACAGATACAGTCCTGTTCAAGTTATGCTAGCAGATACAAAGTAGCAGTACTGGCCTGGGAGAGATGTCGTGCAGAATGTTATAAAACATAACCGTATTGTAAGAAGTACAGGCATGTCCTTTTTGCTTGCAAAATACTCTCCTGCAAACAAGCTCTGTCATATTGGAAATTGGTAACTCTGTAGTGCTTCATATTAATTCTGATATAGCCACCTACCAAGACCTCTGTTGAATAAGAAAGCATAACTAGCCTCATTCTGAAGTAAAGAAAATGAACCATGGAAGAGCAAAATTTCAAAATCTTTGACATGAAGAGCCTTTTGTCACCTTTCTGACTGTAAACCTGCTTCCTGATATGCTTTGTTGTTTCTTATCAAGACGGTCCAAAAGAACTGAAGTACTAAGGAAGTCCATGAGAGAAAGATGTTGAGTTGTACCTTGAGTGCACCAACAAGCTCTAAAACCTGAGTAGACTGTAGCTGTCTTTTTGCATTAGCTTCCTGTGCAACCTCTTGTCTAATTCCCTTCCAATAGATTTGGTTGCCTTCATTCGTGGTCCGCTCCCAAGTGAGTCAACCTCTATTTCACCAGATTGGCTTTCTTTGAAATCAGCAAAGTCTGAGAAAGAGATGTAAGAAGTTTCCAGAGCCTCTACCTATGTTCCATCCCAGCCCTGCTGTCACCAACATCTCTCTTCTTCTTGCTGACGTATAAACAACAAAACTAAATGATCTCGTATACAAGCTTTACCTCCAGCACCATTGCTATGATGGATGAAACTAGAAATACAATAATGGGAGTAAAAGAGGTGTATCTGAGCAAGAATTTAGGATGACCTTTAGAATGGTTCTCAGACTGAAGCAGAGATAATTTGAAAGAGAGTACTGAAAATGTGCCAGCAAACACACACACACATACATAGATATGTATATATATGTGCATATATATATAATTCAATGACAGTGAAGGCAAATTGAGGAAGAAACAGTTTCTAGCGGGATCTGGTGAACAGCAACATTAATGCAAGAAGGGATGGAAACAGCCAGTCAGAGCTGGAGAAAAGGTGGAGTTGTACCACTCCTTTCAGCAGGCTGGCTGTGTCGTAAAAGAAGTACCTCAGGAAAAAATACATCTGTGACAGGGCAAGAAGGTCACAGGAAGGTTCAGAAAAGTTTGTGGTAGTCACTTCTGGAGTGGAGACCATCACTCTCCGTGGGGTACTCCACCTAAACAGCTGGTTCAGACTGATGCTGAGTCACCTCCCAGTTCTTTTTTTTGTTGTTCAAGGGCAAAAGTTGCCTTCACTGAAGCTCAGTTGCCTCACAATCCATGCACATGTAATCAACACCCTCCTTCCAGATCCAATTTCGGTTGCTGCAGTCAGTCAGTGTTCATGCTACAAGAGGTTCTTTAGCCTTATCATCTTGCACTGATATATTTTTTGTCTCATCAAGCTGCAGGGCATTCATCTCGCTTCTGGCCGGGGACAGCCTTCTCATGTACTAGCCCCAAAGACCAGTCTAATTTGCCTCCAACCACATAGATCCCATTTCTGTGGTGCCTTTAATGCTATCTGCTACCTGAATCCCCTTGGGCCTTTCAGAGTCCTCCCTCTCCATCTCAGGAGTTATCTCAATACGCCCAGCCATCTCCCTTGGTCTCCTTGCATCCAAAGGTCATTCTCTTTCACCTTCTGCCCATTTAACTACACCACAACATCCACCAGAGATACAATCTTTTGTCCTAGGATATTACTTCCTATTTACTTGCCTTCATTTGGGAACAGGTCTCACCAGCACACTTTTGCTTGGTGTGTGTACACTGATGATATGCCAGTAGACACTGAAACTGCCATTTTCTGAGGTGCCCTTGGGGGTGTATGGCTCTCTGTCAGATATTTACAGTTGGATAAGCAACAATTTTCCAGAGGTGAACATAGCAAACTGAAGTCATTGGTTCCAGGCAGCTACATATGTTGAGTTTTCAACCCTAAAATTTGAAGTACATTTATTTTATATTTCCACAAAAGCTATGCTCCAGTGCTGCCTCCAAAATATTGTGTGAGACATCTTTCACGCAGTTCCATTCCTCAGACTTGCCTGCGTATTTTTTATTAGAAGTTAATGCCCTGGTACTGCTAGGTTTGCTGTTTCGTTGCCAGACTGACACTGCTTTGTACTGCATCAACTACCGCCCTTGAAACAGCAAGAAGAAACACATTCAGAGCAGGAAAAAAAGAAAAAAAAAAAAAAAAAAGAGGGCAGAAAAGATTCAGAAGGTTCTGTCTTACATTCATTTAGACATCACTCAATCTTTGCCTTCATGCCCAAAGAATGGAATCTGTGTTTTGATTGATGTCACTCCAAAGCCAGTGTCTAAGTAAGCATATATCATCCTTTAAATTGCCCCTTATTGTTAATCGACTGAAAAAGGAGATAAAGTAAGATAAAATGAAGCCTGTCTTTGCAAGGAGGAGCTCAGGTACTCAGATTGATCCCACTCTACGTGTTTAATTTAAACAAGTTTCAAGGCTTCCCTCACATTCACAGATGCGATATATCTGTGCGTGGAATCAATCTTCCTTAGCTGATACCCAAAGGGAGCCTAAACAGCCACTACACATTGGATAGCCGTTTGATATCTGACAAAAATGACATACAATCTTCAATTCACTTTGTGGTTCTTCTTCTTTCCTATCTCTGTGCCAGAATTGTGGGAGTATAAAATAGTGGTGGAGACATAGGTATAGTTAACAGCATGATAAGGAATATATTTACGTTATCTACAACAGATTGCCACGAGCAGCTGCTGATATGCATGAGAGGCAACCATGATGTGCAAGTTTCCCCTGTTCAGAGTACAGCTTTCCCAGTGCACATTAACATTCAAGTCTAGTCTTTGTCGCGTATCCAAAGGGTGTATTAGCAGCAGTGTTCGGCAGGAATAGGTATTCTAACATATTAGAATTATTTGATCAAATGTTAGGTGAACCTTTCACATGCCTGTCACTACATCCTTTCACATCCTTTTATCAGAATGGGTTTTTGCCTGCTGTCTGTCAGTAATAAGCAAGGTAGCTTTTATCTTTTTTTCCAAAGGATTATTTATTGGAAATCAAAATAGACTGAAACACAAGTTGTATGTGTGACCCATCATCCATTTCTAGAGAGTCTTCACTATCTGTGTTCAGGTGAGGACTCAAGTTCGCCATGTCCTTTGTCCTCAGCCAGTTCTATCCAAATGACATATGAAATTGCTTTTTTTATGTTTAAACTTAGTTGGAAGGTACTGTCATATTCACTTCTTTTATAGACTTCAAGCAGCTCCTTACCCTTGGAGGAAAAGCTGAAGGATTTCTTCAGAAGCACCATTGTTTTTCTGCCTTAAAATAACTAGACTCATAAATAAAGCAGAATTGTGCCCTGAGAAACAGATAGTGTTGCTCAGTATGTGATCTCAGGAAACAAAGGCCTTTGTGGCCTTCATGACTCTCTCTTTTGTACAGTTGAAGTGTTTATATGCAAACAACGTAAGGAGACACTATGTTCCTCTATCAGCAATTTTTCTTCCACGTTTTAAGTGATTCATTTGACCTGTTCTGGAGATCTACTTTACAACTAGGTGGAGTGTGTCTGGATCGATAGAGTGATTCTTCTTAAGCTAAAGATGACATGCAACATAGGTTGGATGAACCACTCTCTAAACACATCTATTTCACCCTATTAAAAAGGCGACACCCAAAGTTAGGTGAAATCAATCCTGGGAAAGAGAAAGTAAAGTCGGGTTTTTGGGAGTCACATAGTAGTTCAGGGTCTGAATAAGGTATACAAAGCAGTTTCAGCTTCTGTCTGTTGTGATATTTCTGTCCTGCTGAACCTATTCCCTACAGAACTCATGAGCAAAACCAGGTATTCAGAACTCTATATTCTGTTGAAAGGCCAGAGGACAAACAGACTCTGAAACTGCCTTTATGCATCATAAAAAAACTATGAAGGACACAAACTTGTTCATCTCATTTCAGTATTGCAACTCACCATCAAAGGGAAAAGCTCCCAATAGTGTATCTGGCATCCAGAGTTCATAACAGTGTTAGAGTTCACAAGTGCTACATGACTTGACAGAACAGTGTCATCATCTCTGGCACTGTATGGCAACAAAAAAGAACTCATGAAATGGTCTTGAAGAAATAATTAAATCCTAATGAAATTACAAGAAGCTGCAAATAAGACTTCCAACCACAGCCATGTTGTCCCTGCCCTACACACACTTAACAAGGCTTCCATAAAAATAGTCTTACTCCTTAAGGCTTTGTTTCCAAACAAAGACCTTAGCAGGTGGGATATGTGCTTTATTGATCTACAGCTGATCAAATATTTGTCATGTGACTGTCCAGAGAAATACAGTGGAAGTTCTAATATGTGTTTTACTTGTGTTTCTCAGATCTTGGCTCTCTTATGCTCCACTGTGTGACAAAGCCTACAACAGGGGCTGACAGTGCTGAAAACTGGTTAGCAAGATAAATAATGAAGAATGTAGAAGCCGCTAGACAAACACACTCAGAAAATATAATGTACCATGAAGTATCTTCATGGGTTTCTGTTCAGTGGAGTTCTTGTAAGTAGTGTGATATCATTGCCAAACTATATCTATTTGGCACTGGAACAGGCTGCCCAGGGAGATGGTGAAGCCACAGTCTCTGGAGGTATGCAAGATGTGTTTGGATGAGGTACTAAGGGACATGGTTTAGCAGTTCAATGGGTAATAGTTGTGGTAGGTGGATGGTTGGACTAGATGATCTTTGAGGTCTTTTCCAACCTTGATGATTCTATGATTCTACTATTCTATAAAACCAGTGTGAGTACAGCCTAGTGCGAGAACTTGTCTCTGACCAATTATAATAAAGAGCAGAGCTAAATTCTTGTGCTGCATCATTTTTGTTTTTGAGGTTTTGAGTCTTGGAATTTTACTTTTTTTTTCCAAATGAAAAAACAATAAAAGAGCCTTTTTCCTCAGTTACCATCCTTTATCTCCATGATACCTTCCTCTTCCTGTGTTTTGCCAGGATGGCATAGACATGTCTTTAGTCCTTGATAATTTTTTGTCTTATCTAAGGATTTTCACAGTGCAAGAACAACAATGATGTTCAGCAGATGTGAATGCTGCTGCATTCACCTCATCTGCAATTAGAGCCAGTTTCATAGCAGTGTAGCACAGAGTTAAAGCCTGTGATGATTGACTTCCTGCATTTATTATCTAGAAGCATGGTTTTCTTTTCTGGGAAAACTACTCCAGTCTTGTCTCCTAAGCCTTTTCCCCCTAAAAACACTTGAAAACTTATTGTATACATCCATGCAAAAAGAATAAGGAATATAATATTTGTAAATGGATTCAGAATATCACCTTTTCCTATTGCAGAATTAGGTTAATTTGATGTCATTTTGTTTCTTACTCTAAAGCTTCTTCCTAATACTACTGACTCCAAGAAAAAAAAAAAAAGAGAGAGAAAGAAAAAAGGTAGAACACATGTACGTTCACATACATTGAAGATGTCCCAGATAAGTGTGAAATGACGGCAAGACACAACATGATAGTTTGTCTGTGTAAAACTTCCTCTTTGTGATTTTTTTTTCAGTGCTTTATGATGCCATATGGTAAAAGCACACCACCAAAGACTGTGGTTGATTTACAGTTGGAGTATGTTTTCCTTCTGAGTTGCTGTTAAGATCTCCCCCTCTCCCATCCTGTAGCCTCCCTGAAGGTAGGAGATGTATAAGACTGGCCAATAGTCCAATTGACATGTGTTAGATAGCAGTATTAGCATTCCCAGCAAAGACAGAGTACCAGTTGCTTATGAACTGAGATGTATGAAAAGGACAATTGCACTCCAGAATTCAAAAGCATTTCCTTTCCTCAAGCTATCCGCTGATGAGGGTTGGCTATAAATGGGTTTGAACTTCGTATCCCTGCAGCTTCCCTGAGTGAATCTTCTAAAACTGTGATTTCAGTGAATTCGGTGAAAGAGGAATTATATTCTTCGTGTATCTGGGATTTCAGTTAACAGCAATAGTTCACTGGAGCAGATGGTGAGATGAAAAGCAAACCGTGCCTTGATACTGAGCAATGCACTGGATCTGATTCAAACTTGCACAGTGGAAGCCCTATGCTTTAACAGTGACTAAAATGCACTTAGATCCAATCCTTACAGGAGCAACAAAAATCCACTACAGTAGGGCTGAACTCCAATCAATAGCTTCAGTAAAAACGATGGAGCTTGTTAGAAAGTTCTAACAGGCAGCAAAAGGAATTAAATCCTTTTATGCACTATAGAGACTGCTGAAGGATGCCAAACTGGAAGTACAGCATCCGTGACTACCATGCATTAAAATAGTTTGAGAAGGGATAAAAGGAAATCAGTGTGATGACACAGCAAAGAAAAAGAGATTATTAGAATTAAGAAAGCATCACTCAAAAGACTGAAACAGTACCCAAGTTAAATAATAATAGCAGTAGTGAAGCATCATAAACTCTGTTTAATAAACACAAAAATAAAATCAGTCAGATGAACAGTCTGAGAAGCAATTATCTGAAAGATTAAAACAAATAGCAATTTATTCTCTCAACACACTGGGAGAAAAAATCTTGCCCAGAGAATCTGTAGGGCCAATCAATGACACCAGTAAACAAAGAGCAGTCAGGGAAGACAAGGCCATTGCCAGGCAGCTGGTAAATTCTTTGTTCTGTGTTTGCTATAGGAGAAACTGAGAAGATTCTCACATACTCTTTGGTAGCCTATATTTCTGTCTGACACTGTAATAATCATAGATGAGATGACGGCATAAATAGACAAAGTGAACGATCAATAGATAAAGGGGATCCAACCCTTCTAAGGCAGCCTGGTGAAGAAAAAGATGAATTACTACTGGCAACATTTAATCTTGCACGTAAAATCTCCTTGGGAACTGAAGGATGAAGGGGGTCAAAAATAAAAGGGTCACAGAGAGATCCGGATCACTAACAGCCTGAGGCTTGGTAGATGTACTAAGCAAGTTAGTAGATGGTACAATTAGGGTGATGGAAAAAAAAAAAAAAAAGCAGCAGCAATATTAGATTCAACATGGCTTGTTTCAGATTTGGTTCGCCTCATATGCAAGCATTGGGCAGGCAGTTAGTCCAGACACTGCTCATGTTGTAGCTGCTGCACCACTGCACCACCACTAACGGCTGTGATCTGTATGGCAGCAGAGAGCTGGAAAACACAACACAAACGGCTAAATCTGCCAGACCCTGTGGTCCTGATACAGCCATGCAGGGTTTTCTGCACTGGTCCTTCCCAGTCAGGGTTTCACAGAAACTGAGCCCAGAGGCTTGGTGAGACACTACAGGACGCACTGCTGGGGTTAATGGACCTTTTGCCACTCTTTTCTGTTCTTATATTCTTGTGGCATTATATTCACTGGCTGTTTGCAAAGGTCCAACTCTGCGCTTTGATCTTTCTTATAATTCATGAGGGCAAAACTGCCATTTCTTCACACTAATATTGAATATAAGCACTTATATAGATAAGACATCACAGAAAGGCTCTGAATTGTCAAAAAGATTCATCAGATCACAGAGAAACTACAATTTTAGACAGCACTTCATTCTAGTTTAATTCTGTTTCTTGTAAAGCCAGGCACACTTCACTGTAGTTTTAAGTTCTCAGCTGGGTGGTAGAGAGTTGGTGTGTGCTGCAAGCTCTGGCAGTGCTACTGGACAGCTCTTTGTGAACTTAGAGATGTGGATAAATGACCTCTCTGCTCACCCCTGCTGTGCAGTACAGCTCTGAATTCTTTTACTGTATGGGCATGTTTGATACCCAGGCTGGCCTGCTTTGGTTTTTTTGTATTGATTTATAAAATCAAGAGATGCAGGGTCACTGTATGAAAATGCAAACACAAACATTTTCTTGTCTTTCTGTTGGAAAGACTGAGCAACTCTCTGAGCAATGTCTCCTCTGCAGCAAGGACAACAATAGCATTCTCACCCTGCATGACAGATCATTCACAGCACAAAAACCCACATTACAGCAAGGAAGGCAGCGAGACTGGTCACAGAGTAGCCAAGTAAGTAATAAAGACTGCTGTTGTGCAGGATTACAAACCTGCCCACGAAGCAGCAAACACTACTGTCTGGGAGAAAAATGAATCCTTATGGTCCTATTTGTTCCCCCTCTTGCAAGCCAAAGCGCTGGCTTGTGGAAATGTATTACTCAATGCTGAGAAGTAGAAATCTCCAGAGCACTGTTCTCTGCAATCTTACTTTTTCCTTTAAAATTCTTGCTGGCCTCAAATCGCTGCTTTCAATAACAAAAAAATCTAACAGAAAGGATCACCATCAGAAACTCCTCCTGGTTTTGGCTTTCTACATGCAGTCACAGAAATGTTTGGAGCTTCTTCTAGTGACCCCACATCTCTTGATTTGATAAATCAATGTCGTCAGAAACAGCGTAGCTAGGCTTGCATAACAGATACACCAAAACAGTCAACAGCATCCAAGATTCACCTGTTGTTTCACACTGAAAGGGCTTCTTTAATTCTCACTAAGCCTCTTAGACACGTCTTTATGCAGCCTGATATTGAAACGAATGATAATGAAATAGAGGCAGAAAACTTTATTGCCGATAATGCTGCGCAGCGAGTACCAACATATCGTAATGAAGGGCAGCAGTAGCACTTACTGAGACCGATGGACAGGCTGATCATCCTGATATGAATGGAGCAGGAGAACATACCTTCTTCTTTTTTGATTCAGAAGTGAAACACTCCATCCTCCTTTGGAGCACAGGGAGCACACAGGAGACCAACCTTCTGTCAGCACTGGGATGTGAGGTACGTCTGACTTGGAGAAAAATCCTTACAAGAGGCACTTTTCATGTCATTTCTGTAGCTTCATCCAGAATAAAAATAACATCCTTGGTTCTGTTGAAATAGAAAAATGGACTTTTTTTAATAGTTTAGCAAGTGCTGCTTACTTATATTTGCTTGCTTGTTTTTTTTATCTTTTTATTAAATTCAGGCGTTCTTTGCCAATCTCCACCTAGGCACAAGATCTAACATAAACGTGAAATGACACCACAAAAAAGAAAGCCAAGTTCCAATCTTACTTTTGCCAGAGTAAATCTCATCCAGCCTTATAGATTTCAATGATGTAATTGCCCTTGTCACACAGCTATCATGTCCTGCTGCAAGAAATGGCAATGTAGGAGATAATAGGGGAGATCTGTAGCTGATAGCATGTTCTGCTTCCTAAAACTGGTGATCCACTGGTCTTCAATATCCTACAAGATATTTCTTTCCTTCATTAAGTGCTTCTGGTAAGCAAATTTATTTCAAGCTTGTTCTAAGTCACTGTGCCTTGCCCAAGTGCAGTGGCATACAGTTTCAACCAAGGAGCTACCATTAAGACCACATAGCTACAAAATAAATTCGAAGACTCCAAACTTCCAAATTTTGATTTATATTAGGAATTACAAGTTCAAGGATTAGAGGGAACAGGAATCTTACTGTTGAGGAATGGTCATCTGGGGAAACAGATCTGGATTTCGAACACCAATCAACCTGCAGGCATGATTAGGAAATAATGGTGGTGTGACAGGAGCACCTGGATGCACTGGCTGCACTTTCTTTGCATCTTGGCAAGTAGACATGAGTGTGTCAATTCACTCTCTGCGGCAGTGTAACAGAGAAAATAATATTCTCCTTTTACAGTAACATCATGTCTTTAGCTGAAAAGTGCATGCCATTATTTTTTAAAGTTGCGTAGTAATATATGACAAAATTGGCCAATAAATAACATATTTTCCTTCCTGGCATTTCTCTCCTCACACAGTCAGTCCTTTGAACAACTCCTCACTTTGTATCCAACCTTCTTAACAATTAATCAATATTTGCCCCTGAATCCACTCAATTATTCATTTAAACAACAGCCACGCGTTAATGTCAATAGAAAAAAAATAATAATACAGAAAGCAAGTTATATGAAAATCAAAGAAATAGTGAAGAAGAAAAAATGTAAGGGAAAAAGGTAAGTCACCAATAAAGACCATCCTGTAGTGCAAAAGCAGAAGTCATAGACGTGAGTATGCTACACTGTAAAACGGATAACTCCATTGTCTGCAAACTGTCCTCTAAATCCCAGGTACGGAAATCCTACAGTCCACCTGAAAGCTAAAGAACTTACATAGAGGGGTTATTTTGTATTGGTTTTATTGTTGGTTTGCGGTTTTTTAGGTTTGGGACTTTGGGTTGTTTTTTGTTGTTTTTTTTTTAGAAAAAAATCTTTTTTTTCTTGCAAGACGAAAAATTCATGGAGAGGTCTGTGAAACACAAACCAGTACATTTCTGTTTTGAGGCCCGCTTTCTCCAGCCCACTCGAGCGCTAACAATGTGACACAGACCACAACACACCAAGCAGCTCTTGTGGGAGGCTCATGAAGTTAAAATGAATATACAGTCACATCAAAGAAAAATATCACACATACACAATTGTATGTGCACATCTTATTAGCTAACTATCTTTGAAACGCAGTGACGTTCACGCTGCAAATCCCCCTTGGGACACACATTACACAGCTGGACAGTGGTGGGAAGGCTGACACTGCAGCTTATAGGCACCGCAGGGATGCTCTGCACCTGCACACAGATTGCTGTCACTGCTGTTTTCCCCAAACCTGAAAACAGATAGCTGACTCACTAGGGCTGGTTCCTTTTTTTAAGGATTCAAAAGTGCTGTCTGTTTCTCTGAGGGGTATTTCCATTTCCACCCTCCAATGATCATAAAGCTTTTCTCTAGCAGCACCCACGCAATTTGTGACCAAGAGTGAGCACTCAGCCCCCACATCTGGCTGCAAATTGTCCCTTCCAACATCTGCAGCTCCAAAGTGGATCTGACATCAGCGTACAGCAGAGAGATATCTCTCCCTCCTTTCAGCACTCTGGTGATCAAAACAACTGCAAGTGGCAGCTGATGGTTCTTGTGCATCACTCTGTGTAATACCAGTGCTATATATGGATTGGAGTCTGACTCCACAGCTTTTTTTGGTGTCAACATTATTACTTGATATAAGCACCTGAGCTTCTGCATGATGGAAATCAGTGGTACAATCTTCAGACCCACACTTCACAGCAGACTGAAAGAACTCGTGACTACGAACCTGTTTCTGTTTTTAAGCATTCCTATAACAGTTATGCAGTGAAAATTAATTTGGTACGCAAAAGCACTCATTTAGCTTCAGGGTCCCCTAATAAGGCTATCTCAGAGAATTGAGAAAAATAATCTAGAACCATAATGTAATTTTTCCAACAAATAAAAATGTACTTACACTGTTTAAGTAAAAGAGACAATTCTTTGCAAGACACTGAGATAGATGCTTTCAATTACACCATTTTAGCACAGACTCATGAATGTTCATTTGAAGTCAGTAAAAAACATTTTTGTTTTCTCCTTTTTGATGATTGTTTTTGTTTTTATTTGAGAGTCTTTTCTTGCACTTTATATAAACTTTTTTTTTCCTGGAAATATTTCTACACTATCGCTCCCAAAGACTAGGAGCAGAAACCAGAGTTACTACTGAGAGCCCCCTCTTAAAACAAACCAGGAATATATTGTTCCAGTCACCGTTCACCAAAAGAATTAATTCTTTTTTGGAGGATCATACCTCCAGCAGTAGTTCTGGAAATACAATCCAAATGTTACCTGTCACAGAACAAGATTTGTGCTTATACTAATACATAACCTCTCTAACTCTGGTCTTGGCCTCAATATATTTTTGTTAGTCACTCTGGAAAATACCTAAACCCTCGATATATGGATGCCATTAAGAGGATGTTTGTGAATACACTTGAGCAATAAGTGGACTGTGGCCAATTTCTTCTAATACTAAGTTAACATTTTCCTCCCCTGCAAGAAACCATTACCCTTCTCTGTATGACTGCAATGACGTTCTGCTTTCTGTCTGCTCCCTAACTCCTTGTCTTCAGCTTAAACCAGCCAAAAAACTGTGTCAGAACTACTCTCAGCATTTCACTCTCTGCTGTGTAATGCCAGCATTTACATAGCATCATATATATCAGCTGGTGTTTGCAAGGCTCTCTTAAAAGCATAGATCCTCATTAGGGTTTAGTCTCAGATCCAAGGCAGTTCAGTAAATAATCCCATCAAAAGCAATGAGCGTCAGATGTCTATCTGAAGTGTTAGATTCCTATCTGCACGGCTGCACATCTCTGAGGACCTGGGTCTTAGCCCACATGCCGATATCACTTAGAGTAAAGGATATGTCCCTTGATTAATTTTGTTTAATGAGACTGAAATTAAAGTTGTTTAATGATAGGAGTTAAATGTTATTTGTCCCTTTACAAATCACTAGTCCAAATAAATCTAGTAAGAAGCGGATCTCTTCTAAAGGCTATAAGTTCCCAGCGGCAGAATAATTAAATTTTCAAAAATACTTATCATAATTATGTTTTGTTCAGAGATTAGTTGAGCTATCCTCTTGGGATCAATTATGACTCATCCTAAAGACAGAAGCAAAAAAGTTTTTTGGTAAATCCTATTGGAATGAGTACCAGCTGTTCCACACAATAAAGTAGCACTTTTCCCATTTTTGAACGTGCTTGTGAACTTATTAAACGATGCCCTTAGTCATTTTTCAGCATTCTGCACAAAGCGCTCAAAGGTTGTGGCTGGCAATTAGGGATGGGATTTGCAAAAGAACTCTCAAGGAGAGGCAATTCAGGTATGGGAGACTGTTTAATAAGAACACGTTATTTGCTACAGACAAATTAATATTTTTCTGCATTTTCTGACTGAAAGAAGCAGGAGGTTAGAAAGTTAAAACAGAACAGCAGAAAAGAATCAAAGGACCCAATTCTGATTATCTTAGCATTTCCTACATTCAAGTAACCCCAACAGAAGCACCTTTCTCATGTCCTGCTTCTGATAATGCAAAAGAGAAGGCATAAATTACCAATTTCAGCATGAACAGGTTGGTTTGGGGTCTTGACTATTAAACTATGTTTTTATGGGGAACATAACCCCTTACTTGATTTCCAAAAGCTCTCTTAAAATCACATATTAATGTTACTGAATACATCAGCGCCTGAATTCCTGCTCCCTGTGAAGCTGCGTGGATGGTCAAACTACTGAAACTTTAAGAGCTGAACACAAAATCAGTGAGTTAAAATACTCATAAATCAGTGGTTCCAAAATCTTTTCTGTCTGCCAGCGCAGAACTCACATCAGCAGTGACTCTGGACAGCCTGTTCCAGTGCTCTGTAACCCTCAAGGTCAAGAAGTTCTTTCTCATGTTCATATGGAACCTCCTGTGTTCCAGTTTGTGCCCATTGCCCCTTGTTCTGTCACTGGGCCACATCCATTTGACTCTCACCCTTCAGATATTTATAAGCATTGATAAGATCTCCTCTCAGTCTTCTCTTCTCCAGGCTGAGGTCCCTCAGCCTTTCCTCATAAAATAGTTGCTTCAGGACCCCAGTCATCTTTGCCCTCTGCTGGACTCTCTCCAGTAGTTCCTTGTTATTCCTGAACTGAGAAGCCCAGAATTGGGCTTGTGATTCATAAGTCATTATTATGAACTATGGCTCATATACATTCTTCCGATGAATTAGTGGCACACTGTCCAAAAACCACAAAGGTGTTTGTGTAGATGTGATGTCCACACTAAATGCCATCAGACTAGACTAGAAATCTTCTTACATTTATGATCTACAAACAAATACAGTACTAGAGTGGGTAATAGATTGATGGCATCACACACTGCCGTAAGCCGTAATTAGATTAACCAAGAGCTGCATTTATATGTCCTTGGTGATGGGCTTGATCCTCATTTAATTTACTTCACCCAGATGGCTTGGGAAAGTCTGACTAAGGGCAATACTGTAGCCACAGGTCTCCAACTTTCAGCTGTGTCTTTCCATAATAGTACATATAATGCATTATGAATTTGGATACCTTCAAAAACTGACATCAAACAAAATAATTTCACAGACAAGTGAGAAGCTTCACATCCTATATCAGTCTGCATTCATTGTCCATCATTCAGTCTCCATGACAGGTTTAGTGTACTGGGTGATTCTGTTAAATTTACAACAGATATTTTGGGACAGGAGTATTTTCCGTGGGGAATAGTCTTCCCATGACCAGAGAAAGCACTTTCAATTCTCAAGAGTTATATCTCCACGTTACAAGTGTTTTCCCAGCCAAAAATTACCTAGGCTTTTTATTCACCATGACAGATTTCCTTTCTGTATCAGTAAAACTTCTACTGCAAAGAAAAAGATTTTGGTTGGCAATTTCTTCTGTGATACTATGTGCAAGGAAAGGATTTATCTATCAGCTTGTATTGTGATCATCATCGGCCAATCAGCAATAAAAGGTGAATCAATTACATGAGCCAAACAGATCAATACAAGATGAAGCAATTAATTTTGCTCAAGAAGTTTTGCAGGATATCGTTTGCCTAACAAGGAGCAAACACAATGACATCAATAGCTTCTCGAGGTTAGAAAGACCAGCTACAAGAAATAATTGCAAGTAATTATAAACATCAGATTTCAGAGTTTACAAAGATTAAAGCATTGCAAAGATTGATCACTCCTGTGAAAACTTGTTTCTTCAACAACTAAAGAGTACTGTAAGCAGAAAGGAAGAAAAATATCTCATTTCCTCTACCCAAAATTCAAGGCAGGCAGCTTGAGAGTCAGCATTTAGAACACACAGAATGCATTAATCTGGGAGAAGCTTCATTGAGTCTGTTACCAAAATCATTTCTATCCCTACAGAGCACCAACCACCATGTCACAAATATTCCCATCTGGCTCCCATTGCTCCTGCCTAGCCTGGGAAATCTTAATGTCAGAGGGTTTCCTCACGGGAAAAGGCTTCTACTCAAAGCATCAGCTGCAGAATTAAGGTCAGTGTGGAGCTGAATGTTGTTTTCTCACCAGGTGGCTGGTGTAGGCTTGGCTCTGAAGGGCACCAATGGCTCAAACTTCTCAAATCTACACAGCTGCAGCAGCTGCACAACAGAGTATCTATATGAATGTATTCAGCTTAATTTGTCAAGCAAAACTGCATGCCAAACTGACTGCCTATTCTCCCAGAGCGGTATCTGTTTATTTCACTTCCCACAAATTGCACAAGCACAGAAGCATTTCTAAGCGGCCGGTCTGTTCACAATGCTACCTGCATTGGCTCTGCACAGGATTACATGCAGGCAGCATTCTGATAACACTAGATATAAAAATATAGCATAAAATACTAAAGAAGGATGGCTCAGGCTAAAACAACATTGCCACGAGCCCTGGAAGCCTCTATACTATTTGGAATAAAGCTGAAATATAGCTTCCCTCCTCTCTTCACTCTTCCCTCAACCAGTACCATGCCCTTAAGAATTTTTTTGAGGCTTCCTCTACCCAAGTAAGGGCTAAAGGAAAGCTAGAAAGACCTGAAAAAGATGAAGTTCAATAACAGCACATATGCATCTCAAAGGGTGGAAAGCTTGATAGTGTGACTGATAAGCAACTAAATACAACGCTAACGAGTAGACTGCCTGCCATCCATCAGAGGGCTAACGAAGGTCTACACAAGACACGTGGTGTTTGTGTGGAGAAGGATGAGCAGACTGGGAAAACGTTCTAATACACATTTAAAGACATACAGCATGAGTTGAACACATGGCTAAAGGCTGGAGCTGGTGTGCAAGCTAGGAGTACGGATAAAGTAATTAAGCAATTAAAATAGACAAAATGGATGTTTGATGAGAACCACTTGGGTACTTTTCCCATTGCTACATAATGTATAAAGGGTTGGTCAGATACACACGATGAGGAAATGTAGCTTGGATTCTTTGAGCTTGGGGTTTGGGGGACTTGGAGGATCTCTTTACCGAGGCTTTGATCACGATTTCGCTTATGCTGGTATTGCACTGTCATTTTGGTTTCTGATCTGCACAGCGTAATTGAGAAAAGAAGCAGTCTTGGTGCAGAACCATTGATATTCCTAGGTGTGGATCTGTGGCTGTGTCAGTAAGAGGGATGGCTTTGCAGGAAGCCTGAGAACAAGACAGAACAGAAAGGAAAAGCAAGCAGGATAATAAAGAGTAGTAGGGGGCTCTCATGTGCACTGGAGCGTTACCACGGAGCTAACAAGGACCGATGTGTCCCTGGCGTGTGTCAGTGACCTGGTGAAGAAACGGCTGCACAAACAAACAGGCAAGCAGGATACTTGTCAGGAGACTGTTGGGGCAAGAGTGCACAGAGCTGACAGTGACAAATCCAAAGAAAACAAGAAAAGAAAAAGCCCATTAAAGGAACACAAGAAGATGAAAAGGGAAATTAGCCAGGCACCAAAGAGTCTCCCATTAGAGTGAAATGTGGTGTTAACGACTGCTACTTATCGTCATCATATGCCCCTAATGAATAATTTGTCTTTGCCAAAGCCTGCTGTCCCTACTGCAAGCCACCATGTTTGATGTCCTTTTAATGGTCCATGTGTTTCATTTGTAACAATCCAATTAACAATTGGGCTCTAATAGCTCTAACCATCATCTACTGTTAATATTGTTTCTGTACTGTGGAGTATTTCACAGTTTGTTAAACTACATTTTGCACAGTCCTGATTTCCAACTCAAAGATCTGCTCAGCCTGTTGAGCTCCGGGAGGGGAATGAGCTGATGAGGACAAGGAAAATTATCTGCAAAGAAGCAATGTCACTGAGCAGGTGATCTTTCATTTTAGAGCCAATTCTTAGCTGTGAAGACCATTTTTAAGTGCCTAAAGCATGTAATACAGGGGGTGCAAGAGCCTATGGGCTGATGATCAGCTCTTGGATCTATTTTGAAAGGGAGAGACAGTATGTGTCGATTTATTTGCTGATATCCTGACAGAGGAGCACGCGCTGCTGGGTCATTTCAGCTGAACACCACAGTCCTTCTTTTACCCTACAAGTCAACATGTTGCAAACAACCCAGATAGATGAAAAATTCCTGCCTCAGATGCGCAGTGGACCCAAGTGTGCACAGCTCTAAATGGACCAAATGAATAGGATCAGTGTTGTTTTGTGAGCCTAGTGCTTCACCTGGGTTAACATGCACAGAGCTGTGCAGGTTGTGCCCCTATACCAGTGCCACGCAGAAGGGGTTTGCTGCACTGGGTCAGTGCTGCTCCGCAGGCAGTGGAAAACATGGGATCGAGCTGGAGCAGGGAGGTGATATCCTGAGGCTGTCATTTCTCCATTGCCTCAGTTATCCTGCTTATCTTTACATGAGGAAAGTTGTTAATGTCGTCATTAATGTGACATTTGTAGTTTTCTTTTTGAAGTGCATGACTCCATCTGAAAGTGCTTAACGTGATCTTCCACAAATAGTGAACGCAAAACAGCAAAACACCCACATACACAAAAGTTTTTAAAAAAACAAAAAAGAACAAAAAAAAACACACCTCCAGCAGCTCATGAGTCTTTTACATAGTTGCAGCTCCTTTGGGGATTCACAATGTGTGACTGATGAAAAGGAAAAAATTACAACGTGATGGTAACATGAACTCACTTCTTACCCACTAATAGCTCCCTTTGGGTGTACTTGGAGGTCTACAATAAATAGGAAATGAACAATTTGAAAGTGTCCTTAGTACGGCCTCATATTCTTCACTGATTCTAATCCTATTCAGGACAGAAGTCTCTCAATTTCATCTTTCAATTCTTTCGTGTATTTTGTACATTGCTATTTTCTTAGAAACTATACATGCATATAGTATGTGTACATATATATGTAGTGTATGTACATAATGGCTAATATTTAGCTGTGTTATACCCTTTGAGGTGTAAAAATAAACTAGAATTTTTGTAATGTGCAATTACAGAAGCTGAAAGAACAGATCAGTCCAATATCAGTTTTATTTTCATCTTCCTTGTTGACTGATATTCCTTGATTTTCTGCATAAATTGGTAATATATTTCTGTACTGCATAAAAACCTCTCTATTTATAAAGAATAAATACCTGTTTTTCTGCACCAGGTTATTTTTATCTTTGCATAAACAAAGACAGAAATAACGTCTAGCAAATATTTGAGATTCAGAAAGTATAAGACTAGATTAAACAGAAAGGAATCTGTATAGGAACAGAAACAGAAAATGGAAGTTGTCTCACAACTATCCCTGTTTAAATCACTCATCTATATTTAAGCGTACTCTACCATTAAAAAAAAAAAAAGAAGAGAAAAAAAGGAAAAAAGAAATCTATCTTCTGTTGTCTTCTGTTGTCTTCCTTAAAATGATCTTAATTTGCCCCTGCATTCTCACAGCTGCATAGAAATCATGATAGCTGTACATTTCATAGATGTAATTAAAGTAGCAATATCTGAAACCTAAGTGATCCCTTAAAAGAATGTGTGGGGCCAGCAACCAGTGAATCTAGCACAATGCAAGAAGCAAGCATAACAAGGCTACCCCCAACCCACTAAAACCTTCATTCAGGTATCTGATAAATGTGAGTCCTATAGAAAACATCTGGGCTTCTGGAAAGTGTGTAATGTTTTCCTATTATATGAATGGGCAAGATGATTTTTACTAAGACTAGCAGAGTTTGGTCATAGTGACAGAGCTAATTTTCCAGAAAAGACAGAGGAAGAAAGGAGCTTGTGGAAAGGCACTGATTAACAGCTGCACTTAGACAAGATCAAACAATCTAATAAAATTAAATATCTTTACAAGACCAAAATAAAGTCCAGAAAACCAGACCCTACTCGATTTGAGTAATAAGCATGTTGTAGCCAATAAAATTTTATATGGAAACATAATCCTCTAAACTACTAAGAACTAATTTAACCCAGAACAGTTAATATGACACTGAAATTAGCCTTTCTTGTCATATCATCAAATCAATAAAATGAAACATTCTTTAACATCAGTTGTATTTCTATGATTCTGTGACAAATCTCAATGCAGACGTTGAATTTCCAGACTGTAAGGTGATGAGCATCTACAACTGAGTAGAAATCAGACACCAGCCCAAAGACAATAAGATATATAAATGATTATTACATCATATTTCCCTCATAACATTACTGAGAGTTTTTACTGTTTTTCTGAGGCTTGTGCCTGAACCAGCATATAAGGAAGATATTCCCTGGTCAAAAGATTTAATCATGTAATTGATTGGCTCCTTTAATACTTGGTAGATGGAGAGATAGAAAGTGCTTTTCTACATTTACTGTAGTGTCTTATAGGAGGCTTCATTCCTCCTAATGATACGTATCTGTAATGTGAGCATTTATATCCCAGCTATATGATCAATGGAAAGAAATAGGCACTTCTGGAGACTTCATCTGACTCAGATGCCTGCTTTTAGGAGATGAGTCATGCCTCAGCTGTACCTACCTGTCTCCACTGATATTACGGCAGATTGAGGTCATTAGGTCAAATGCAAATTGGGTAAGACAGTTTGACCACCCTTGCTAAGGACACCAACACGGTAACGTCAAAAAAATCATTGTTGCCCTATATTATATTTCCTTCCCTTTTATCCTCATTTCCTGTCTTAAAAGATCTCTAGAAATGCTGCATTTTTACTGAAGAAACTTTAGTTAATAAGTTGGTTCCTCATAGATGAAAGTTAATGCTATTCACAAAACACGAAGTGTTCATTCACGTTTTTATTGTTACCTATGCCAGAGCCCCAGGATCTGTTTTGAGTTTCCAAGTCTAGTTGATCCAAACATGATTTATAGACCAATGATACAGTATGAAAAGCATTCATATTTCCTGTAGTATGCATAGTAATTGATGTTGGTGACAACTGACTGGAAGATGTAGAAGATTAGCAAATTTAGAAAATCTGGCCCCAAACCCTTTAAAATAATTTCTGCTCTCTGCATAGAGTTTTGGATACAAACCTCCATAACACTTCAAAAAGCTCAAAGTTGTCAGCACCTTGTCATTACTAATCATAGAATCATAGAAATACTAGGTTGGAAAGAACCTACAAGATCATCTAGTCCGACCATCTAAGAGACGTTTTTCTCTACAACAATGGATGCTATGAAAGTAATGCCTCCTATTTTATTCTGTTGACCCACAACGTCAGAGGCAGATGTTGGTGGTATGGCAGTAGAGGTTGAACCTTCCCACCAATGTTCCATTACATTTTGTTGTCGCGTGACAGATGGCAGCAGAGCCTGACCAAATGGTGTCTGTGATAGAAATGCATATGGAGCAAAGGTGTGAAATTGAATTCCCCCATGCAGAAAAAATTGCACCCATTGACATTCATCAATGCTTGCTGAATGTTTATGGACACCATACACCACACAGTGAGGTGGTGGGTGGTGCATTTCAGCAGTGACAACAAGGACATGAAAGACAAGCCATGTTCCAGACAGCCATGCACAGCTGTCACACAGTGAAATGAAGAGTATCTCAACCAGCTCATCCATGTGAATTGGCTAATGGCAGTGACTATGCTGGAAAGTAGTGTTTTGTAGATGAGAATTTGCTCTATCCAACTGTGTTATCACGCTCTTTATGTCTGCTGTAGTTTCCATGGAAATAAAAAGGAGGCATTACTTCCAGAGCAACCCACAGAAGTGGCTGATTTTAGTTTTCCTTTATTCACAGATTGCATAATACTGGTCAGGTGGTTTCTCTTTTGGCAGTGACAAACTATGTAAAATTTCAATTGTGTCAGGATTTCTATGAGTTTGATGCAAAGGAGACTTTGATCACAGCTGTATGCCATGTAATGCTTTCTCAGTTACTATATTCTATTGCCTTTTATATACACATCAAATGTATGTTAATCTTCACTACAATAAATGATTGTGGCTGAAATTGCTAGTCTACTGAGAATGTTTACTGATTTATAGTCTATACTACAGATTTAAGCTGATCCATCTACTGCTATAGCTGCACTGACTGCAGTTCCTTTTGGATAGACTCCTTATGGCAATCAACCACAATTTGCAGGATAATATCTTTTTACCTGCTTTTCAACAGGAATAATTTCCACTGATGTAAATGGAAGCGTTGGCTGTCACAATAAAGATTTGTAATTGTGCAGTTATATCACTGGCTGGAAATGGGGAAATCCACAGCGCATGCAGAACTACTATAGCATGTACAGTTTCTTTTAGAGTCTAACTTAGTTGCTCATCAATAAGTAGGCATGAGAATACATGCAAATAAGCTGGAATTGTCCATCGTCTAAGTTGTTGTAGAAATTCTTCACTTTGGAAGAAATTCTTGACTGTCAGAGTGATGAGTCATGGAAACAAGCTGCCCAGGGAAGTTTTGGAGGCCACATCCCCAAAAGTATTCAAGGCCAGGTTGGACGGGGCCCTGAGCAACCCGAAAATATCTTAATATATTAATTCATAATTAATTAAAAAGGTATCAATCAGAATTAGAATAGCCAAATTATTCAGAGCAACAAGAGAAAAAACACCCACCATGAAAGAGCTCAGTTTCCCTTCTTTGGGAAAATTATTCTTGAGAACTCCTACTCCTCTTTTCCTTTCACAAGTCGTCTTTCTATCAGTTGTACCTAAACTGTCCTTTACATTTCCTTGATTAAATGCAGACTAGATTCCTTTACATATTGTATTATTCCCTCCAGATAGCTATTCCAGGTATATTCAAGCCATAGTTTATACTGGAGACAAATGAATATGAAGAGTGAAAGATGCTGTAATCTATACGGAAAAATAGACATATATACCTATATGTCTATTTATACATATATTCAAAGATCACCTCTTCATACTTCTCATATTCTGTCTAATTCTAGTTGGTACAAAGAGGCTTACACATTTACATCACGATTCAGAGCCAATTACAAACAATTAAAACTCACGCTAACTTCTATAGACATTAGATCATGCTCACAGAGAGGATAACAGACCTTTCAGCAGAGGAAGTGAAAGTGTAATAGTACACTGGCTCAGTGTATAATGCCTTCATGTAAAAACTAGCCCCAGAATGTGCAATAGTCCATTGGTTTCTTACAGATAAAAGATGTAGGTTTTGGCTTAGATAATAAGATTCTACTCTTTGGTTACTGAAAGCCATGGATTTAGTTCCCACCAATAGCCATGATGTCTGAAGGCAGGAAGCCATAGCAGAGTATTGAGGCAGCTGAGGAATTAAGTGAACACTATGGCTTTCAGATGTATTCATCTAAAAAGAATAAGATGTAATAGAAAAATCTAGTTTTCTGAGATCTTGAATCATGTATTCTTCCTCTAAAGCCCAAACTTAGAGATGCTAAAACCTAATTTTTCACTGGCATTATGTGTAGCTAGCACGTCAATCTTTAAACTTTGTTGGTAGAAGTAGCTTTTTAAGTTTCACTATTTGTTGTATCAAAATGCATGTATAACTGGTTATTGCAAAAGCTGTATCTATACTACTAAGCTAAAGAAAATGCCAGCAAATAGCTCCCAACATTTGAAATGCTAGCATGACATCAGAGTCCTTCTAATGGTAGATTTGACCAATGTATCCCAGAACCTCACAGGGTTCATGAGCAGAGTTGGTCATTCCTAGCAGATTCCTTCGGAGAGGAAGAGAATTTGGCAGCTATAGACATGGCTCATTTGGTGCCACTTGAACTTAGTGCCAGTCCCAGGCATGTTTAATTCCTTAGAATAGTTAATTTCAGAACTCTGATGAAACTTTTCTAGTTTCCTAACTCAAGATAATCAACTTCAACAATCTTTTATCTGCTACAATATTCCACGATTATCCTCTTGTGGGGTCCTTGCAGGAAAAATAAATGGGAGTTCAAGTGAAGAAACGTTTTTTATTGATGGATTCTTATACTTAGAGGTTTCCAGAATGAGTGTGAACAAGTTCCCAATCTATCATCATTCATCTTGCTGTCTTTGAAATTTCACTTGTAATAGTTTTGAAGGCTATAATACACCATTCCTGTCACAGATTCCTGCATTCATACTTTTATTTCTGCGTTAGTAGCTATAGGAATGCAGATCTTACCTAGTTTTAGCAATAATCTAATCTTCAGTCTGCTATCAAAATTAATAAGAAATTACTAAGAATCATGTTCTCTTCTGATAGTCATCATCCCTATCTTCTGGTATTGTCGCCAGTCCATTCCATTGTTCATTAGCAAGACAAGCCTTCATGTGCACTGGAAGTTTATAGTGGCAGAAAATCTTCCCTTCAAAGAATTATATCCATTTAGTCTGGTGTATAGCTAAAATGCAACAGATTGTAAAATGAAAATAATGTTCAGTCGCATCTATTATCATGCCACTGCTTCTCTGCTTCAGTTCTCAAGAGAGGTATCACAAAAGAACTTTATATCAAGAATATGAAATATCTGAGATCTCCAGGATAGGATTTGTAAATACTAATTTTAAATTATAAATACTATGTTTAAACCTGATCCATTCAGAATAGACTTTTAAGTCATAATGATTTTGATTTGGTTTTCTAGGGATAGTTTCTCTTTCTTTTTCTGACCTGCGAAATATAGCATAATAACTCATAATCATAGTGTTATTGTTGTTACTGTGGCATAATATTATAGCTAATCACAGTATTGTAACTAGAAATATGCAATAAGATTGATACTGTAATCATGATGTTGATTTAGCTGTTCCGCAGACCTTAACAATAGCATCACTGACTCATACAGAAAATCTGACTTCACAGCATCGAAATTCTTCTGATGCCGTATACAATTTTACCATCTTGCCACACAGTTACTGTGTGAGTGGGATTTCATCTCACTTTAAACATTCACAGAAAAGACGTCAGCTGCCAGGCTAATCACCTTAGCATCTCTTTATGGTCAGCAGAAAGAAAAAGACACTTCAAGGAGGTGATAAATTTAAATTGTTTTAGGATGAGAAGTGTAACACCCCACAAGTCCTGTGTTTTTCCTCTGGTATCTGTGAAGGAAGGTAAGAATGATGAGTTCAGATGTAAACATCTATGCAAGTAATTCCTATGTGTAGTGTCTCGTAGCACGAGTTTTTCCAAAAGCATATTGACTTCATTCAGGATGTCAGACAAAACCTGAAACATGGTTCAAGAGACTGAGAATGTCCAGAAAACTTAACAAACTACATGTCTTATAACTTCTTAACTGTCTTTTCCCTTTTGCTTAAACCTTCAAGTACTCAAAATAATGTGGTCAGTAAAGCTAATAAAATGTCTTTTTTCTCCAAAAAAGACAATTCTCTGAATGACCCTTCCTAAAGAGTATTATTTTTGAAGAATAATATCAAAAGACTTGATTAAAAAGGAGCAGGTTGTTTTTATGAGTTTTGTGATAACTGTGAAAACCGCATTCTTTGCAGAGCAGAGGCTTTGTTGGAAACGCTGTTTACAGAAATAGCTAACCAAGATAAATCAGGAAATACAAAGGAGAAGAGTAACCAAATACTACCTGACTGAAATTCTTTTATCTCATTATCGTAAGTACTTCAGTACTTAGAGAAAATCAGCACTTCAGTCTCTGCTGTGCCAGCTCCAGCAAGGAGCCATTAGATTGTTCAGTTAATGCTTCCAGAACTGGTGCCCACACCTGAGGCATATCGAATGCCCTTGACTCCTGAAACTAACTGAAAGCCAGTTAAAGTATGAAAGCCCACATCATAATGGGACTAGAAATTTATCATCTTCATTGCTCAGTTTAGATACTCTAGGAATGTGTATTTCATAATAAACATTTTTTCTTTCTTCTCTGGTTATAACAAGCTGGATCTGTTGATACATGTAAGCTACTGATTCGTTCTTGCCTTTTGAAACGCATGTAGAGTAAAAGCATTGTTGACTTTGTCGAATTTTGATGAATTTAATCATTAAATAATTATAATTTATTGTGATTAAACACCATAAACAACCAAAAAGTAGTAAGTACTGTGAACGTTTCTCTTTTGTTCTCTGAAAATTTGTCTGTTCTTAGGACAATGAAGTAAGAACAGAACAGAAACAGGATAAACCTTTAAAAAAACATTGACAGAAATGCTTTTTCAGTCATTTACTCTGACTGTCACAGGGTCCTTCTGGAATATATTTAGAAAGTTCCTTCAATGACAATAACTTATGAGAGACTACTCTAATAAAAGAAAAACTAATAAACAGAAGATACAGAATTCACTGGTTACTAAAGAAGAATTTTTAATTAATATTGACTGAAATATTTATGGGAAAAAAATGACTTATATAATTACAAAACCTTCCACATGGCCACAGACAAAACATTTATTTATGTATTATATTTTAAAAGTCCTTCAGTGTATATTCTTCTTATTAGAAACATAACATCAAATGCAGGAAAATCAACAACATAACAGAACAAGCTGAAGAGTGAGAGGAATGCTTTCAAAACAAGAAGAATAAATTGTCATTTAATTATTCAATACAATTATTTAAAACAACAAAAGCAATGGAGCCATTATTAATGTTTCCATTAGCAAGCAGCATGTCTCTGCTCAGATTAGGTTTATTACTGCTAGTGAGGGGTTGCCACTGTCTGAAAGCTACCCTGTGCATTAAATGGATCTTACAAGAATAGGATCAGCTCAGCCTCTGAGAAAAAATCTGAAAGAGAACTCAAGTCTTCTTTGAAGCTTCCAAGCAAATAAGGACCTGCAAATCAAGGAGGGGAGGTGGTGAACCCAGTAGTCCCGAGGGGACAGGATATATGAGGTGTTGTCTGCTCCATAGGCTCTCTGCCTGCCCTTACTGAGGCTGAACTGGTCTGATGTGATATGGACAGACACCAATCAGGCAGGTCCTGGCAGAGACTTGCAAGGGTTGGTGCTTTTTATAGTGCCTTAAAACTGAAGCAGTAGTTTGAAGCAACAAGAAATGTCCTGGAAGATTCTTCTTTCCCCTAAAATGTGTTCAAGGTGCAGGATGAGGCTTAACCTGTGTAGTCTGATAAAGGATGAAGTCAACTAGGGCTTGTTGTGGATGTTTTCTGTCTGCTTCATGTTTGGGGGGTGGTTTGGACAATGCCTATAATATACTCCATCCCAGAAGGAAGAAAGTAGCAGTTCAGGAGCATTTGTTGAGCTTGGGTGAAGTAATGCAGAACAAACTTAGGAAAAAAGATGCGTTGAGCCACCAGATAGAAAATGAGTCTACAAGACATTGGCTGAACCCCTCAGACCAGAGCTAGGATCCCTGACTTACCTTTTCTGATAATCACTTCTATACTGAGGAAAATGGGTGCTGCCAATTTTTTGCAACTCCTTCTACAAGCAACAGATGTACAAAGGTATTTGCACAAGCAGGTATGGGCTCCAGGACAAACACGTTTTGTAGATGTGTAGTCTAAGAGAAATTCTTGTTTTTCTTCTCTACAGTTCCAAAGGATCAAATAAAAATCCATGCTTGAACAGACTCAGTTTGAGCATTGATGAAATGTCAGTCATAGCAAATTCGTTAGAATAATGCCCAAGACAAGGAACCTGCCAAAAAACTAACCATGGTTGATATAGCTACTACTGAGTACCTCTCCAACCTGTTGCAATAAGTTGGGTCGGCTGATATTTATTTTACTTTGTTACATGATAGGAAACATGGCTGTTTTTTTCTTAAAAGCACTCAAAAACACGACTTCATGCCTTTTTTTTTTTTTTTTTTTTTTTTTTAACAGCTATTAATCTGTAATCTTTGCAGCTCATCTGCCACCTTGTGGCCCCCTTGCAGACTTTTCTTGGAGCTAAAAAGGTAGAATGAGTTGTTCAGCAGAACCTTTGCATTTATTGTGCTCTTGCCAACCTGGCAAATACAGCAACCTTCATCATTATTAGCCCAATTAGCTTTTCATTCCATAATGTGAAAAATTAGAAATCCAAATATGAAACTACTCTTCCAGCAGGCTGTGCCTCTAAATTGTCAATATACGTTGGTCCGTGAGCCATGTATATGTATATATATATATATGAGAATAAAATCATTTACATGTATCAAACTATATTAATGACATTCAGAATACATACATCATATAAAATGATATATATATTCACAGAATGACAGAAATCAAAGTTGAAAAAGACATTACGAGCTCACCTTGTCCGTCTTCTGCAAAGCTAGACCAGTTGTAATGGATCATTCCTAAGCTTTTCACAAAAACTTCAAATAATAGAGATTGCTCAGCCTCCCCACTAAACTAGTCTAGTGCTGAATGTCTTGCTTCTAGAAAGCTGCTCTTCATATCTAAGATAAACCATAGGACTTAATCCCATCACTCTCTGTCCTGTCCAATATGGACATTATGAATAGTTTATTCTTTCCTTTCACATACACATAAAACATTAATGGATTGATAGTGTTTTAAACTGTTTCTCTAATATTAACTGACTGATATGGATAAATGCTGGGTATTTACATTAGAATCATCTAGGCCTGAATTATTCACAAATAGGAAGGGATTGTGAGTGTCCAATTTAATACCATTGAAGAGGTCTGATTTCTGAAGAATCTTTCTGCAAAAATAGGTCTCTGTAGAGTGGAAAAAAAAACTAGGAAACTAGAAACTGGGGCACCAGAAATAACTGGTTGATTTGAAAATTTAAGCCCTGATAATGTAAAAAAGGAATTGATATTTTTATCTCATGGTGATAAAAGTTTTAGCTATGGAGGATTCCAGGTGTTTGATCTTGCTATCATGAGATCTTGCATAATTATAGTCAGTACTCCTCCCTAAAAAGGAAAAAAAAGTTTCTGTTTTTTTTTATATTTTACCTCAATTTCAAGAACAAGCTGCTTTTCCATCTGCCACAGCAGAATGCATTTACAGAGCTGAACTGCATGGTCTACATGCTAATACCATTGTGTGAGCTGCATGATTACTGCTCAAAGATAATATCCACACTTGAAAAGGATTCTACAAAATACCCTAATTTGAAGTATGTGTATAAAGCACTCACTTTTACAGCTCATTCCATGCCTACTAAAGCTACTAATGTACATTGTTAGCACTGAAGACATCCCTTAACCTGATCTGGTTATTTACTGAGATCTGCTTTTATATAAAATGTCACCTGGAGTACGGTTTCTTTGGCTTAAATAGAGGGAAGTAAAATGAAAAAGCACATCAAGAAGTTGAAATAATGTAGTACCTATTTCAGCTCTTGCTTTGAACTGCTCCTCCCATTACCAATTCTCTCAAGAGCAGAAATTATATATGCTCTCTTCTATCTGTGGTGTTGCCTACAGACTTTTTCTCCAGTATTTTAGTCCACACCAGCTCTTATGCATACATCAGAAGAAAGGCTATCACAAGTTTCTCAGTCATGAGTAAAAATTGCAGTATGGATCCCTTGCCTACAAAGTTTTCAGTTTCTCATAATAGCTTTCTCTCAGGCAAATCTGTGGTTTGCTCATGCCAGTCAAGTGTAAGTTAAGCATACCTAAGCCTTGACAGTTTGCTAGTCCTATTCCTGATGTTTGTGATGAGAAAAAGAAATCCCATCTCCTTTCCTAATGCTATATCATACAATAACAGAATGGTTTGTTTGGAAGAGACCAAGATCTTCTAGTTCTAACCCTCTATCAGTGGCAGGGATGCTTTCCATGAGATCAGGTTGCCCAAAGATCCATCCAGCCTGGCCTTGAGCACCTGCAGGGACGGGACCACAACACTCCCTGACAGAGTCTCTTCCCAGCTTTCGTGTAGCCCCTGTTAAGTAGAGGAAGGCTGCTGTAAGTTCTCCCCAGAGCCTTCTCTTCCCCAGCCCTCTCAGCTTATCTCCATAGGAGAAGTGCTCTGAGCATCTTCATGGCCCTTCTCTGGACTCATTCCAACAGGTCAATGTCTTTTTCATGTCTAGTATGATGCAGTCCTGGTCAACAGCTACTGCATTTTCCATGAGCTGTAAGGCTAACAATTTTTAGTAACAGCGGGCACTAAGTACAAACTGCACTTTATTGCTTCCCACTTGAAGAGTTTGTGCTGCAAAACAAAATGTTGGTGAATCCTCCTTTAAAAATAACAGGATGCAACAAGTCTGGCTGCTTCCAGGGGAGGAAATATAATGTGCTCTTGCAGTTGAGTTTCCACCCACATGTTACAGCAATCAGAGTGACCCTGGAAACTGCATAGATCACCGCTGCTTTCTGGAAGTGAAGAACATTTCTTCTCCTGCAAGCATCCAACAGGTACATGGGACAGTTTGGTGGGAACAAACACAAGACGCTCAACATAGCTTCAACCTCTTGTCGATAAAGCTTCACAGAGAGACTGCAGGAAGAGCTTGTGTGTGAGAAGCAGTTTACTGTGTTACAGGAAGACCTGTACACTGGCTTCTTCCTGATCAAGCAATAGTGAGAGTGTGACTCAGAGTCCACAGAAATCCTCTGCTTCACATGCCTTCCAAAAACACTCTAATGAGGCATAGAGATGGCCAGAGTATGGAGAAAGATGTCTTCATTGGGGCCACTGAAGACAGGATGAGGTTGAAGGGTTCAAAATCAGTATCACCAAACAGGACAAATAATAGCGTAAGCAAGCTGAAAAATGATCAAATTCTTATCAAGGCTGTCTAAGAAGGGAGATGCAAGAAAAGGTTAAATAAGGAGGGTAGAGAAGAAAATAAAGGACGGAAAATATTTACCACGGCCTTTGGAACTGGAAAAGGAAGAAGAAAAAATAAACTTTGCAAGTTAGAGAATCCCTGTAGAGCATCTGATGAGATCACAGCTGGGTCTCATGTGCTTTTTCAAATTTCTGACTTATGTATGTATATAAGACCATCTGCATACATTATTTTCTATTTCAGAACTAGCCCAAAGTGTGCTCTTAAATAATACATTTTTATCTATACCAATATTTTAAAACAAAGTACTTGGGTTATTTGTTCCAATCTGTCTGTGGTTCAAATTATGCTGCAGCAGAATGTTTCAGTATGAATTGCATCTGAAATAGAAAATTGTTTTTGCTGCTTTTTCCCACATTCCAATTCAAAGCAACTCGGCTTACCAGTTGTAATAGATTCTTAAACACATTTATCATCAAAGAATCTTTCCAAGGAGGAAAAGCCAGTAAGTGGAACACAAATGGACCCTGCTTACAGCATTTCCCAATAGTGTGGCTGTGTACTGTACAAAATATGATGCCAGAAGCATATATCCTCTAATTACATTTTCCTTATATTTGTGATGAATCAAATGCTCAGCTTAAAAATAGAACAGATTCTTTAAGTACCATAATTAAGCAGAACATGATTCTTGTCATGCCTTTCTCAACACAGCCATCCTCCCTGCCATTCATTACACAGGAAAACCCAAACAAAACTCTTGAGACTGCAGAGCATTCCTAAAATAAAAAAGGATTTTTCTTTTCCCATTAAAGAGCTTGAAGATAGTTATTTCTCAGATGAATAAACCTAGAAATAGCTAAGAGCATCTCCCAAGTCCCGAGTTCATTCTGTTCTAATTTTCATTAAGTGTCAAATGACAATTAATTATTCACCTGTTTACCTAGCATGGACACAGCCTTCTTCTTTTCTTACTGTGGGGGGCACTAAAAGAACCTGTTACATCCATGTTGATGACTGCTCTGGATGCAAGAGTACTGAAGAAAAGCCGTATTGTTATTGTGTTGATGTCCTGCCTCTGGGAAGCTCTTGCAACCAGGCAGTTTATTTTATGACTTAATTTGTCCAGGCAGAGTGAATTGTGAATGGTTTCTTGGTTGTCAGGAGTGAGAGTTTGATTTGTTGTTTTTTTTTTCCTAAACGTCTCCCTACACAATGGAAGTTTTATAAAAACTATTAAGAACTCAGATTAGGAGGGTAGCTGGATTCCATAGCATAAATATTTCTTTCTTTAGGAATTGATTTGCAAAGCCCCATGACTTACTGTTTTTAAGAGAGAACAAAAAGGATGTACTTGACATTCCTTACTGGCTGCCTCAAAAGAAAAGTTTATCTAACCTGTTGCTGTCACAAAATACCCAGTCCATTAGTAAAACCGTCAAAGGTACACGGGTTTTCAGATCTAAATTACCCACCCCAGGGCACTGTTACAAAACTCTTATTAATTAATTAGAAGATAAGTCTTCATTTCAAGATCAGGTTTAGCAATAAAGGGTAAATTGCACCACATCCTAACAAAAAGCGTCTGTAGTTACAGAGAATATAGTTAAAAGGCACCATCAGACCCATTAGTAATTAAAAAAAAAAATGGGGTTAAGTTAATTAAATTGCAGAATGGAACATGCTGGTTATCCTAGAGAGGTGAGAGTGTCTGAGATCTTTAGCAGTGTTTCATCTCTGTAGTAACAATTGTCATATTAGTTTTATGGACCAGAGGAGAGAAGTAATTTTCTAGTAAGTCTAAGCTGTGAGCTAAACTTCTGATCCTTGCCACTGTGACCTGAAGTCATGTGTTTCATGTACTGTAACTCCACATATGGCACCATGCACATCTCTTTTGATCTTGCAGAACAGAGCAAAGGCCTAATTTTTCCCTCATTTACATTCATGAAATATGGAACATATTTCAGCTTTAACTTCCAGCAGCACCCTCTACCTTGCTGTATATTGCAAGCACACACACATCTCCCTGTGAGACCCTGCTATGATGCCAGCTGCTGGCTTTACTTCTGAGGAGGTGCTCCTCAGGATGGAGAACACACAGGGCTGTGAGGTGAGTAGAAAGGTAGGCTGGGAGCTGCTCTAACCTCTTTCTTTAATAAGCATTACTTTTTTTTTTTTTTTTTTTTTAAGAACAACTCCTAACATTGGTATTTTGTGTATTTTCTGTAGTAGATACAGTGTCAGGGAGGATTGTATTTGTCAGGTGTTTAATAGGCACGTCTGAAGATTTTATCACCCAATCCTAATCCTTCAGAGATCAAGGAGAAACCCCAAGTACTTAACTATTTCTGATAGTCTTCGGGATCTTTATGGTTCTAGCATTTGTACTCAGACATTGTGACGTATTACAATAAGAACACAATGAGGCTGGACTTGGCTCACATGGAAGACAGCATGGAGGGTGACTGATATTTTGCCCTTACCCGGATCTTTTCCTGAACACAGACTGTCTTACTGGAACAAGGTTGTCAAGGCTTAGCTTGGTCAGCTTTCTTAACATTCAGAATCTCATTATTTATGTACATTGTGACAGAGCAGAATATGTCTCTAATGTGTCATTCCCCATTTCCTCTATTTGCACAGCACTAGTCCAGAAATTTCTTCAAATAAGCGATATTTTAACATGGAATCATAAAAAAAAAAAAGAAAGAAAGAAAAAAAAAACCCTTAGACACAGAATTGGGAGTACCTTGGCTGTTCCTGACACAAGTTTGTCCACCATGTCTTCTGTTAAAGAAATCCAGCAGCGAAGATTCCTTAATCTCTCCATACAAATTGTCAATCTCAATCTGAGAGCTCTGAGGGAAAATTCATTGCTGAGAAAGAAAACAAATCATTAAAAGATACCTAAATGTTGGGTAAGGAATCTTTCTTAAAATGAATAACTTCCTTGTGACATATTTGTTTTGGTTAAAAAATAAACATTAATTGAAATAAATTAAAAAAAGAACACAAAAGGTCTCTGTAGTTGTAACAAAACAGAGAAATGGAAATGAATGTATTTATAACAAGGAAGCAATCAGAGACAGCTCATTTTCTAAAATCTTTTTTTCTATAATCACAGCTGCATGAAATATGTATGCAAAAGCCCAATGCTTTTCTCAGAAAACAATTTATTTCTTGCTAGGACAGTAAATTATGCTCACTGCTACTTTTGAAAAAAGCTTTAAAGAGAAAGGGAAGAAATGATGTATTCCAGAGATCTCAGTCTGTTGGTTCTGACTGCACTGTGTGTTGTCTTTGCATCTTTATTGTGCCTTTAATAAACATTGACTCAATTTGGCAGGCAAAATTTAACTTCTCCTTGAATTTGCTCTAAAATATCTCTGAGAGTAACAGTGAAAAACATCTCCTTTATCTCTCTCCCCACATGTGGGGTGGTATGTATGTCAACATGGGCATACATGTGCACTTCACTCGTGCACATACATAAGCAGTGCTATTTGTGCTAAGGTGCTAAAAAAAAATTGTTAACATAAACATCTCAATGATTTGTTTAGGTACTCAAGTGGCAATAAAACACACATTCATATAATCTGATACTTTTTGCTTTCAAGAGTACCTTCAAGAAACTCATTCAGACCTGATGCTAGCAGAGGCTGAATGCTTAAGCATCTTCCTTTCTGTAAAAATTGATTCCTGAGGCATATTGGAAAATCTCTCTAGAGATGGCATGCCACATTAACATATCACTTGGCCATACCACTGTAAAGGATCCAGTGAGATTTCCCGATACTCTGGACAATATGGGTCTGCTCATTGCTGATCAACAGGCGCATGTAAAAGAAAAAGCCACTGTAAAATCTTTAGAGCTTCAGCATACAACATGATAAGTATATGTATTAAAAAAAACTCATCTTAACACCTTTTTTTAATTTATAGTCTTCTAGATGATATTATAACAGGGCTACATATGCCTTGGAAAATGCTGTATAGTTCTGAACTCAGAAATTTGTGATAAAAATAACTATGTGCTGAATAGCACCTGGTGGTGCTCCTGGTAAGGGTGGAGAAAGGTAAAAGACAATATGTATAACAAACCTCTGATGCTTCTTTTCTCACATCACACACAAAAAGAGCAGGGGGGTTGGAACTGGATGATCTTTAAGGTCCCTTGCAACCCAAGCCATTCTATGATTCTACGGTACTGCCAATAAAATTATTAAAATCATTGCTGCAGCAACATAATTAAAAAATACTGCAACTTGCAGGATTTACACATCTAACTTGCCTAACATTCCATGTGAATATAAACGTTACAGGTGAGTGTTATTGTAAAACTTGTTCATACCATGTAAGCTGCCCAGTTCTTTGACAAGTGTCCTGCACAGTTAAGCACCACTCTTAAAGGCAGTATAACAGATCAAGAGATGGGAAGCTTGAAGGTTGCTGTCAGAGAAGAAAGGGTAGACAGGAAATTTTAAGTGATTTTGTAAAAAAGAAGGATGAAAAATAGAGAAAGGAAAAATAACAGATGTATAGAATAGAGAAAAGAAACACAGAGAAAGGAAATGTCAGAGGGAGAGAGTGGAAGAAGTTCCAAGAGCAAAAGTAAACAGGAATGATTAAGAATATGGGCAAGAAGAAACTTTGCCAAACAAATAGTTTAAAAAGAAATAGACAAACCTTTTCATCCCCCATGACCTTTCTGGGAAAAACACAAGAATGGGAGAGGGATGTTTCCATCCCTATTCGCAAAACAAGTTTATCTCTTTTTTTCCTCCTTCCACAAAGAAATCCATCCCAGTCATCCTCAACTCCATGAAAAAACTGCCCTCTCTTGAGAAATCACCACAAAGATTGTAACTTATTCATAACAAGGTAGATCACAGGTGGTGTTTTGCAGCTGCTTACTTTTCCATCTCTGTAATGCTGCCCTAAATTTGGGGTCACCCCTTTCACACTCTGTGAAGAAAGTAACCATAGTATGGATAAAGCACTAACTTAGCATCATGAGCACGGAGAATAGCTGCACATTAATTCACTCCAATAGGGTGCTTGGAAAGCCTGACAACGCTGTCAATTGACAGAAAAGCGGAATGACTCTCAGGAAAGAGTTTGTTTTATGTTTTGCTGTTACATTATTGCACATAGCGACCAGTCTCGAACCAATGAAACAAGAACGTCCAATCCTAGATTAAACACTTCCTTCCTACCAATAAAATAACTTCACCTGGAGTCAGGCTGACGTTTTCTGAAAACACTGCTTAGTGTGATTCAGGTCACAATCAGCAGCATCATCAATCACTCAGCTCATATGCATTTCCTCACCTTGGATCATGCTGTGATCGTTAGAATCAAATATTCAGAAATCATTAAAAATATCAGAATAAGCCCTTTCCAGTAACGGAAGAGATCACAGAACAGCAGTGAGATATAGCAGTATTATCTGTCAAGGAAATGTGAAAGGGCAGAAAACATTAAGGGAACGTGCTGAACGTGAAGAAAAAACATGGGAATTTGAAGGCGCTGCTATTTAATCTTGATTTTGACAATTATTTCCAGTTTTTCTACATTGTTTCCCACATTCAGGGTAGTTGTACCTATCTTTTGGCAAAGCAAGCCAAACCCATACGAGAATTACAATTCTTTCCCCTAAGAGAGCACTTTCCACCACCATTGCACCTAGCTCCCATCAAGAGGTACTGGTGCTCATATACTTCAGCAGCTGTTTGTACTATGGAGTGAAGGAATCGATCTGTGATGGTTCAAGTCTTTCTTCTAAGATCTCAGATGATCACTGACAATCACCCCTTTAGATTTTTCCCCAGTGGGGACATACTGTTCCTGTTTTCTCCATGCCGTCTGCCCACCCTAATTAGTGTCTCCCTGAAAGTGCTGGCGGATTATAAAATACATGCTAAAGGTTAAGTAATACATAATAAACAACTGCCTCCGCAAACATTTTAAGCCATGAATAAGCATGAGAAAAGTTTCTGGTGGTTTATCAAGTTTAACAGCTGTGTCCCACTCAAGCTGAAGAAAAACTGTAGTAATGCCAGTCTGAAAATGAAAGCTCCCTGGTCATCTATCCTCACCATGGTTGCCATCTATCCTGAGAGTAAGACAAGTTCAGACATTCTTCAGTACTCAGAGCTGACCCTGAGCATTCTTGCAGTGACAAAGTAAACCAATTTCTGTAGCACATTGTGTGCTCCTAGCAAATGTGAACAGAGACTTAAGAATCTGTGCTTTTGTCACCCTAAGAGTGGGCTATAGCAGTTCAGATTGAATGAAAACTCTAATTCTCTTCTGATTTGCAAGCTGGAGAATGAATGTTCATCTAAAAACTTTCCCACCGGCAGCTGCACTGTGGTTTGTGAACTGTCAGCTGCTATTACCAAACCTTCAGAGACAGAACCCTAAAAAGAGTCAAGATGATGTCTGGGCATAACCCTGTAAACACTAATTACATGGAACCTACCAGTGAGATATAGGGAGTGAGGGGTGGTATCTCAGCCAGCTTCATACCCCTGTAGCATAGACACAAGACAGTAAAGGTGAACTGTACTTTTATCTGCAATCCTAATAGATGAAGAGAAAAATGATGCAGTTGATTTATTTTAGATACTTACTCTATGAAGGAAGGCAGAATTCATACCCTGTATTATACTGACACCACTACTCTTGCTAACTTCAGTCAACTGGTTCATCTACATTGCCGTGCCTACACTACTACTATTGTACTGCTCATGGCTAAATTTCATATAGACAGAGTAATTGCTAGTCTATGTCTCAGAAATGCCCTCTCCCCACTTACCAGCTTGGGAATGGCAGGAGAAACAAATAAGGTAAAAAATGCAACATCACTGTAGGTAGTATGTTTCTTGAAGGAGAATTAAAAATCCATATGAATTATAGAACATAAGAATGAGCTACTATAAATTCATCTGAGATACCATTCAAGACTTAGCAGGTAGCAAAATCACTTTACCTCGAATTCTCCTCTTACTTCAATAATTTTTAATGCAAACAGCACCTTGCATAATCATTTTCTTGTAAAGCTGGCTTCTGGCTTTAGGGACCAAGTCATATTTATAAAAGGAGGGAAGACTGGGGAAAACAAGATCAAAAAGGATTTACGGAGCAAGGCAAGCCCTACTCTTTAAAGGCATCCTGCTGGAAGGGATGCAATGTTCTGTGTTTATGGCAGACCGCTGAAGTTGGGTCTTCATTATTTGGCTTTCACACAGCACTCAGGATCCTCTGGAGTAAGCCCTTAGACAGAAACATTTTACCTAGAGGAGATCTGAGATGGAAAACTGCTGCATCCAACCTGCCACAGCAGGCCTGGATCCTCCAGAATTTTGCTGGGAATACACAGTTCCCTGTCAGGGAGGCACTGAACCACTCAAAAGCTGAACTGGACCCCAACTGCCACTCCCAAAATATTCACAAATCAAACGTTTGCCATGTATGGGGAGAAGCAATACAAACATTGTGCCATTAAATCTAATTACACTCAAACGAGAACACAGAAGCGTGCAGTTTTCAAATACTCAGTCCTCACAGACCAATGAATATTGTCCCACATTATTTTCTCCTCTCAGGAGAAAAGGTTAAGCATCCATTTGATTGACATACATCCTCATGAGAACAGCACAGCAATACAGAAACATGAACAGACAGTGTTTAGTGCTGTATTTTAAAGTCATGCCAAAAATGTAGGCACAGAAGTGCACTTGAAAGACAGTGAGGTGAGTCAGACATTCAGCAATTACATTGTACTTAAAATGAGTGAACAGGTTGCTGCTGGGAGGTCATGCGAGATCGCTTTGTCAAGCAGTGTTAAATGAAGCAGTTGCCTTGTGTCTTTCTTCAGAGCTGTTCTGTGAAACACAGCACTTAGTAATTTAAAGGTGAAATGAAGAATAAGGCAAAAAGTTTCAGGAAGCAAAGCCTGATCATGTCCATTTGATTTCCTTTGCAAGGCCACGGGCAAAAAAGAGATGAAAGAAGATTTTCCATGTAAGTCATGCTCCAGCTCTCTGCTGAAGGGTGAAGAGGGACTCTGAGGTTCTTGTGCAGGATCTTTGCACAGCAGTGAGGCTTGATTTCTGTGCACTGAGCTCTGATTCCAGCATCCACTCGCAAGCAGAGCATCCTGGATGCTGAACGTGTCCCAGTTTCTCCGCTGCAGGTGTGATACTGGTATCAAAAACATGATGCAACATATATCATAGAAACCTTTTTATATTGAGTGAGACGTTCAGCACACACAAAGTCTACCCTGGTGTTTCCATACTCAAAGTGCATTTTGGACAAGTTTTCATCTTGTCTCACCATTTTCCCTGTCTTTCTTCAGTTTAACCACTCCCAGCACGCGACATGAGTGCAAGAGATTGTGCTCTCCCTCATACACCAAATGAGGAGATCATTTGAAAAACAGATTGGTCAAGCAGTGTCTTACAACCTTGACATGAGGTACCATCTGCAGTTCATATGCAGTGTACTCTGTTTCGGTTGGTTGTCTTATGCAGCTGTAGATGCCCTAACCTGTGTCCAGTGCTTGTTCTGGGCCTCCCAAAAATCACTGTCACCTCCAGGTATCTTCTCCTTCATGCAGTGCATTTGTTTTTAGTTTGTGTTTAATTCGTTTCAACAAGCAGAACAGCAGCTTTTTGGCAATGTTTTGCTCGGAATGGCACATGTACACAATGCAGCAACGGCGCTTGTGCAGAGACAAGGATCTGATACTGGTCGCTCAGAGATGTCCACCCAGTGTGAAAGTTACAGTCCAGAACAGCTTAGCATATTTAAATACCACTAACTTTAAGCTGAACGCTCACAGGGTTTAAAAAGCACCACAAGAACTGAGACAACCCTACAGTTCGTCCTTTGTGGCTGCAGTGAAAGTGCCTGATAGCATTTGCCCTTTAATGGAATTTCAAAAGCCTTTGGAATTCCTTAAAGAAACAAAATACAATCAACAGAAAATAAAGCTGCACTTTCAATTAACGAGAACAGTTAATTCTAATTGTAAAGCTCACACATTTTTCAAAAGAAGAGATATAATTTTGCCTTAATTGCTATGTGCATTGAATAGGCAATTAAAAATGTATTAAATTTAGACCCACGGATAACAAAGAGCAAATTCCTGTCCCGAACAGATTACAGTTGTGAATGTGTCTCTGTTTTTACTTTAAAACCAATAAAGGGGCTCCCTGGGCATATTTCCTGGTTCCACCATTGTTGTCACCACAGATAAGATATCAGCCTTTCCATTACAAACAGCTGATATTCGAGGGGGGGAAAGGGGAGCAACTAAATGTTCCCACAGGCAGAACTCTGCCATTGCTCAGCACAGAAGAGCTGGCTCTGAGATGCTCTAACAGCCACTGGATTGCTGGGCTCCCCTTCACCTGCTGCACTGCAGGGCTGAGCCCAAGAACTTACCCAAGGCTGAGGACTGTGCTGCTTCTGAGGTGCAGATGCTCTCCCTATCAGAAATATGCCCCTTTACCCCACCACACTGATGTATGCTTTAACCTGCTGGAGGGACCACCTTATGGCTGCACAGATTTGGTAGGAAGAAAGAATTCATTTGATTTCTCATACTATCCTCTTGTCTCAGCCCTGCAAACGCTGAACACATCAGCCAGCTTCACAGAGGAACTTGCTGCCTCTTGAAGTAGAGCAGACAAGCCCTGGAGAGCTGTGTTCTGTTCTGCTACACAGTATTATCATGGGGTGAATTTACATGTAAATCCATTTGCGTTACTATTTATTTGCAAAGCAAGAGCAGCATATGAAAAACAATAGTCACAGCAGCATGCACTTTGCAAACTGGGATATTTTCTGTATGCCAGCTCCATCCCTCGTGTTCCCTTAAATCCTGCAAGCCTCCAACACCATTTCTCAGTTAAAGAAACCAAGGCTCTCAGAAGTCACTAATAAGAGATATAATCAGCAATTCCTAAAGATTACTAAAGATAGAAAGGATAGTAAATGAAAGACAGCCCCCAGGACCCAAAGTTACGGATGTCCATCACTCTGGCCAACAACACTGCAGGGCCAGTAGAGGTGTGGAAGTCTGCAATCTGGGCCTTACTGCTCTCTGTTCATAAAAATGCTCAGACACAAATTTCTTTCTCTGAACATTTACCAGCATTAATGCAGATTATAATATTCTTCTAGATATTTTTCTGTTCATGCAACCCAGTGAGTTTTAGACACACCTGAAGTAAATAGGTGACATTATACACAGAGGATTTAAAAAACAAAGCAAAGCAGTAATTACGTTTTTCTCATTAGGTCTGTACTCGGGAAAGCACAAAGCGTGTATTTCATTTATTGTGATTTATCATGCAAATAAACTTATTCCATCAAGACATCTTTACCTGAACTGCTCACGTGCCTAGAGCTAAGACAGCAGGAGCTGGCTAGAAGTAAGACTGATCAGGTGCTTAAAGGTAAGCACATTTAAGTGCCTGGCCACTTTGGGGCCTTTTCGTAAATCAGTTGTGGAAACCAAATTCATTAGGATTTAGTCTTTATTGATTTCTTGCCAGGACAATTTATAGAGCTACAGAACCCATAACTTCATACAGAGATTCTTGTAGAACTAATAGAGGAGTGAAAGACAGTTAGAAAGGGTCCCTGTGCTGATGGATGAGACAGATAAGTAGCTCTGGCTCCTGCCTGTCTCTCAGATAGTTCGCTTAGCTTTCCGGAAGAGTTAGTGATGTGGACTCTGGAACTGTTCACAGGTCAGTCATTACCTAAGGGATAGCAGGAGACCAACTCTGTTAATAGGATGTTATTGCCTGGAGCTGTGACAACAGACCATGATGGAGAGAGCAGCAGGGTTTGCTCCGGGGTCTCTGACCAATCAGATGAAAGTACTGCTATGGAATGATTAACAAGAGTCTTTACAAATACAAACAACATTGCTTCTCGAGTCCATTTGCACAGGTCTGTCTTTTAAACAGTTCATTTCTATGATATCCAAAACCAGCACCCAGCCTGAAAGTCACCTAGTGCCATAAATAACCAAACTGTCAGGTCCCTTAGGCCTCAAACAATTATTCATGGCAAAGCAACTAACCTGCAGGGATATTTGAGCTGTTTTCGGGTGTTGATGGTAACTATGAGTAAAAAACCACCATATATTAGTGAAAACCTCAGCTATGTAAATTAGGGGGGGTAATATTACTGAGAAGGCTCCCTACAGCTCCAACACATTTATGTTTTGTGTACATGCCATTTCTCATAATTTGGTGTATAAACAAACAAGATTAGACGTTAAGCAGGAATTTTTTACTCGGAGGATGGTGAGGCCCTGGCGCAGGCTGCCCAGAGAAGGTGTGGATGTCTCATCCCTGGGTTCAAGGCCAAGCTGGGTGGGCTCTGGGCAGCCTGATCTAGTGATTGGTAGCTCTGCTTATGGCAGGAGGTTGGAGCTGGACAGCCTTCAGGGTCCCTTTCAACCATTCGATGACTCTATGATAACACAGTAATAACACAGATGTATAAGGAGAATTCAGTTGCATACGTCAGTAAAACTGGTTGGAAATCTCCTGCTTAAAAGCTTCGGTCTTCACAGAGATGGAAATTCAACAGAACAGAGATATTTGGAGCCACTTTCTCTGACTTTTTGATCAGAGTATTTTTACAGCACCACTTCTATATTTTCAAAAGTACCTGAATTCAAAGTTATGAAATCTACTTCTTTAAAAGCATTGTCAGGCTTGGAAATTAACCAAAATCCAGATTAATGTGCAATATATATTTATGTATTTAAATGATGTAAATAGAAATTAAACATCTTGATTGGCAAAATTTGAACGATTTTGTATTTGAATATTTTTGAGATTGGGATTTGTGTTTTTCCAGATTACAGGTTTGCAAAATTTCAGATTTTAATTTGCTGATAGGAATAATTCTGACAAATTGCTATTCCCTAGTGCATTATCTACTCAATCTAGATGGGCAAGCTCAGGTTAAAATGAAGGCTGGACATGAAGTAGAACATTTTTCTGTGCTCCCAGGGAAAGACCAGATGAATAGCCTCTTGTTTTGCATTGTATTTGCATCTCATGTTCAAAAGCATTAGTATAGATGAAGATTTTAATATACAGAATGTATGTATCTGAAAAAAAAGATCCTCCGATATCAAGTTGATGAATAAATATAGGCCTGAAAAAAGTCATTTTTGTACAAAATTAAAATATTCTATGTAGAGCAAGCAGACTTGGCCAAGTGAATATTTCATACTAGGGAAAGACTTTGCAGTGTGAGGTGCATACATATCATGCATTACACTAGGGAGCCCTGGGATGTATTTGTAATTTGAAGGACTAGACTGCTTTAGAGACAGAAGCAGCTTCAATGTGGAGGATGAGATATCAATAAAAAGGGAAGCAATCTTGAAGAGAGCTGTGCTATATTCCTAGGAAAGCAAGGCAGCAAAAGATAAACTGTGACCACAGGAGCATACTTTAGTTGTCCGTCTTTATAAATATGCATCAGCTAAAGCAAGTACATCTAGTACATCTGTCTCAATATATGTGTAAAAGCCTAATCAGTATGAAGGATGACAGAGCAGGGGTTTGGTCTGGCGAACGCACAGATGTTGTAATATATGCGTATGTTGATAGAAGTCCGTGATAGTAATGAGTACATGGATACTTCTATAAATATACACACATGGGCTGTTCGCACTGAACTTTACTCTCCTGGGCAATGCTGAAGCAGTAGTTTGACATTGCTCTTCCTGACTGGGTCACTGCTAATCAATAGCCAGACAAATCAGTGTTTTTAGGCCACAGGCATCCTGATGCCTTGTGTAAACACTTGTCAGATTCAATTAACAGCCAGCCAGGTCTGTTACTTTCCCCTTTCCTTCTTTTGCTGTTGCATAGTGCACAATCTACAGTACATGTAGTTCTTCTCTCATGATGATGAAGGAAAGGGAAAGGCAATATCAGTGCCTCTATCAGTGGGATTTCTAGACTTGCTGAGCTACTCCTTAGTCTCAATTCTCTTCCATGTAATCAGGAGGGAATTTTGTAAAAAAAAAATTAAAAAAAAAAATAAAAAAAGCTCAGCTGGAAAAGGAGAACAGGCATATGGATATATGGATGAGAAAGAACATAGTGTGAACCCAGGCATGGACAGACCAACCAAACAGAACCCACCTACATGACAAACCTATGGTTTGGAAGGCAGTGAGGTAACAGCTTTAGTCCCATGAATAGTCTTTGTCAAAGTCTAATAATAGTCTTTTGCATTCATCTTTATTTGCGTTTGTATAAAAAGTGATTTTCAATTAAGATATACAGGCTTATGCTATGTGTATACATGTATATACATAAATAGTTTTCCACGCTCCCCGGGGAACATTCCATTTAAATATATATATATATACACATATATAGTGGTTAGAGCTTAACTAAGCACTGTGTCAGCAATTGCGTACTGCATTCACCTTCAGTAAGGAAATTCTCTTCCGGCCAACTAATAATGGCATAGCCAATAGAGTGTTTCTAATATATATTTACATGCTACCATTCTTTTTGAGAAGTGCTGCTGCCATTATTTAAAATCAAATCAGTGAATTAAGGAAGGTTTCAGATAGGTTTGAGACTGAATGAAGACAGTGGTGTTTGGGAAGGGACGGTCATTGCAGAAAAGCTAAATGAGCCCCATGCAATGGTGCTCAGCAGGGAGGAAAGCAGAGGGGTTCCCATCTTACAGCTCTGCTTTATGGCGGCATGTTGGAGGAACTGAGACATCAAAGCAAAGCAGCAGCAGCAGACAAATGTGGCTGAGGCCACCACAGAGTGGGACAACGAGTTGTTTCTTTCACCAAGCAACATATGATAACCTTCCACAAAGACCACACTTATTACATACACATCTACATTGAAGAAGAGTCAATACCGTTCACGACTCTCTTGTTAGAGGTTTGGAAGAAGTCAGCAAACATGGAGAAAAGGGTAATTGGGCCAATAAAGCATACTTAAGATTTTTTAAAGCTTTGGATAGAAACTCTTCCCAATAGCTTCAAGAGAATATAGGTAGACAGATGAGAAGAGAAACTCCTTAGAAATCAATATGTACCTAAAGTACAGGAAACAAAAAGAATAACAGATAACTTAGAGTGAAGGAAAGATGCCAGAGAAGTCTCTCAAGAATCTGTCTCAGAGTTTGTTCTACTCAGCATATTCATAAATGGTCTGGAAAAAGGAATAAATAACACAGAATTATTCAGAATCATCAGTCCTGCGCTGATTTCAAAGACTCACAGAAGGATCTCACAATGCTGAGTGACAGGGTGATAAGATTGCAATTGAATTTGAATACTGATGAATACAAAATAATGCATTTAGGGAAAAAAACTTAAGCACGTACAAAATTATAGACAGTAGGAATTATAGGAAAGAAAAGAATAGGAGAGGTCTCTTTAGCTAGGCACTGTACAGACAAGAAAAATTGCAAATAATTATTTGCAATTATATGTCTTACTGCCCAAGAAATAGGCACTCTGAAATAAAGTGATCAGAAAGAAGGTTTAGAAAAATAATAGAAATTATTTTTTCAAACATTTCATGAGTAAATTGTGGAACTCATTGCCACAGGAAACTGTAGATACAAAAGTAAAATTTGCATGGCAATATCATGAACAAATATCATGACCATCAGTCATGAACAAAAAGTGTCCTGCTTGTCAATAGAGATTCACCACATGGCTTTAACCCTATCAGAAACAAGAAGAGACAAACACAACAACAGGAGGGAAGCAAATTGCAGACTCCATCCAATTACACAGTTCAGATTCTTAAATCATATAAAACTACAAGTCAGGCAGTTTGGTTTAGTTTAGTTTTGAAGAAGGAGAAAAAAAATTACTTGAGAAAAGTCAACAATGCAAGCCAGCCGTGAGCTGTAAGTTCAAACACCTTTGATAAAAGCTTCTATTCATTTGCAGTTTATTGCATAGTATGAAGCTGCCCACTCTGGTTATATTCTTTTTTAAAACGTTTGGAATGATAAAATATAAGGAGATTAATCACATGCAATATTTATTCATTAGGTAAGTATTGAGCTACTGAATCAAATAGATTACTTTGCATAAACATTTCTCATAAAATATGAGTGGGCATCATATTTAATAAAAATCACAAACAAGTGGAGAATGATAGCCGTGCATGCAAAAGCAATATAAACACCTTCATAAGCAGCAGTTTCACCACTTACCTCCAAAAGCTATGCGTATATACAATCCATTTATAACAGTAAACTACATCTGGGTTTTGCAGCTTTACAATTATTATTCCCTCAAGAGGGACACAATATGCAACTTTATGGCAACTTTTCTTTTACTTTATATTGCACATAAATTATTGTCAGGTCACAGGGCACAGAATAAGCAGAAAAGGTTTTTTCTTTCTACTCCTTCTTCTCTATTTATTTTTCTTCTCATTTTGAGAAAAAAATATTGTTTTCTGTGACAATATTTCCTTCCACATTAAAAAACAATAACTATTAGGGAAAAAGAATGGTCTATGGGTCAAGTTTTATTACTGTCCATTTGGAGACCAGCCATTGCTATGTAAAGGCAGAAAATCAGCTGTATTGCAGAATCAGTGTGGCACTGAAAAAGAAGGCGAAAAAGAATGATTTGAGAAAGGAGCGCACAGTTTGTCAGAACAACAAAAAATCATAAAATCTTCTTCTTCTTCCTCAACACAAGTGAAAGGCAGGAGGAAAATAAAAATAGTTGATCACTTTGGGACCATCATACAAAGCGTCCCAGAACCAGAACAGCACTGGAGAAGGGCTTCTGCCCTTCTGTGGAGAGCAGTACCTGTCACCAAATTTCTCCACTGTAAAACTAAAATCTAACATACCCTGTGTCCTAGCTCCCCATTACATCTGTCCATACAAGAGAGTCTCTCTTCCCAGTGTAATGTATGGTACTGATATCAGCATCCAACATAATCTGTAGCCGGCTAGGCTGCACTCAAAATGCACTGAACTGACCTATCTTTTGGAAAAAAAAATGTCCACCCTCATCCAGAAGAGCTGGAGAAGTTGCAAGTCCTAACTGGTGTGGTTTTGAGATGCTGGCTGTTATATAAGGTCTCCAGAGGACACAATGACTGCTTCAAGTCAAACTGGTTGAGAATTTTGCTAGATAACTGAGTCCCAACAAACGTAATTTTTTTCTGAGGGTCCTATTCTCTACAGCTATTTTTTCCAGCAGCATCCTTTACACTGCCATCCCAAGTATGTTTTTCTAAGGTGTAGAGTATATGAATGCACTTTATTATTGCTCTGTCAGGTCCTTACCTGAAAACAAACGTAACAGTTAATGTAAACGTGACAGGTATGATGTAAATGACTCTTCATCTGTATGAAATTCAAGCATATGGAATTTGTGCCACTCATTGTTACAGGAGGTTTCAGTACAAACACATTTCAGTGCAGTACAATAAAGAAATGGAGAAAGAGATGTTGAGCTGTGATTGAGGAACTTGCTGTCCCAGACACCACCAAAGACTGGAAGAATATGGTGGAAAATATCACTCCACTTTGTACTTACCATAGAATCATTAAGGTTGGAAAAGACCACTAAGATCATGAAGTCCAACCGCCAAGTAGTTACTACCACGCCCACTGACCCACGTCCCTCAATGCCACATCTCCAATGGTTCTTGAATACCTCTAGGGACAGTGACTCCACTGCTTCCCTGGGCAGCCTGTTCCAATGCATTACCACTCTTTCTGAGAATAAATTTTTCCAAATATTCAACCTGAATCTCTCCTAGAGCAACTTAAGGCCATTACATCTTGTCATAAAATATATATATATAAAATATTGTATCTACTGATTATCACTCTCAGAGACAGATCTGTTCTACAACACACTTAAGTTTCTCTGCAGCAGCTGCACTTTCCAGGAGTCTTGTGACCCTCTCATTTCAAAGCCATTACTGACATTACCATTTATCAATAAAGATCTGTTTTAATGGTTTGTATCTCACTTTAGAGGGGGAAGTGTATAAGGAGAAAATAGATAACACTGGCCAAACGTAAAGTGTAAACTGTTATTTATGCTTGATTTGCATCTAGGATACCACCCCTCCAAGAGTGATGTATGAAGCATTCCTTAATACAGTAACTGCAGTACTAAAATCTAGGAGTTTCTTAATAATTCATAAGTTTCAAGTGTAATCTATGCTAACCATGTGCTTCATATTCTTTACCATGGAGAAGTTAAAATGCTGTTAAAAGCTTGTGTGACAACATACTTCCAGTGTAATATACTCTAGAAGAACTCTAGAAAATCAAACAGTGGAAGTGAATGAGTAGCAAACAGCTGATAGAGAAAAGTTGCAAGCTATAAAATACAGCACACACCTACTGCTAATGACAAGTGTCAGAGTCTAACACAAGTTTATATCACCCAGAGAAAACAGTGCTGATACCACCTGAGTTTGTCAGTGCTGCACATCATTCATACTGACACCAGCAAATCAGTTTGTCAAGAAGATAGTGGTACATCTTTCACTGATGTAAGCAGTCCCACAGTGCTGCTTTGCAGATAAGTAGAGATGCCTTTATAGTAAAGGCACGCTCTCATCAGAGGTTGCCAATAACAACTTAGAGAAATAATGACGAAGGAAGAAAGCATGCGTGCTGTTCAACCCTGCTAGTCCTGGTACATGCATTTAGCCTTCAACAACCATCCACATTACACATTTTACTTTAACATAACAACTTAACATTAGTAATTTATTGATGACACATCTTACGCAACTTCACCAAGGCCTTCAGGAGGCTCAGATTCTTAATAACTCACTTTTCCTTTGATTAATCTACACTGTGTGGTTTTCACCCTAACTTCTGTGGAAGACTCATGAACATAACAAGCCTCAAGGGTTTAGCTCTATGTTTCCATTTGTGTTTCTAGAGAGCAGTCCAGGATCTTTAAAAGCTGAGTCTGGCAGCTCTGGCTATAGCTATAAATCCAAGCTCAAGATAAGTCAAGAAGAAAATCAATGCAAATTTTCCTGTGCAACTCCACCAATCCAGTTCCAGCAGTCACAGACACATCACAGAGCTGATTCTCAGCTAACAAAGTCTCCAGAAATACTATGATGTACTTACTGATAGCCTGAAGTTTGGGACTTTTGTTTTCCAGGTGAGTGAGATTCCCTCAAAAGAAAAAAGGTAGGAAACAAGATCCCAAGGAAAAGAGGGTGCACTGGAAGTTTTCTGTCAGCAAAATATCAAGACAAGCATTCAGAGTGTTTCTGAGGATGCCTATGGCTGAACTGCACTGAGCTGCAGCTCTTTCACTGAGGGGGTTGATTTCTAAAATTGTTTTTTGCCCACCTTGTTTTGCTGTCTGTATTTTATTACCTTCTCAACAACATTTTTCTCTTTCTCCCTGAGCCTTATTGTCATATCTTCCCTTTCTAAAGCTACCTACAAACATACAATATTATGAAATGGCTTACTAAAAGGACAAAATTCTATCATTTGAATTAAAATGAGGAAAAATACCATGGAGTTTATCTTATCAGGCAGAATTACCACTTTAATCCATCATGTTGGCTACAGCAGAACCTTAGGAGACCGCTTGATTAGCATTTAATTACTCATCACACTGATGCTGTGATAAGAGACACAGCATGCTTTTGATTTCTACCTGAATCATGCTAAGTCAGCTGTTTGGCACTGACTAATATAGATACCATGCAAGACTAATAAGAATGCTATTGAAAGTGATTATGATGGTATCATGAACAATAATAAGCAAGAATAAGCAATACCTTCTCAGTTAAAACACAATCTTCCTTCCTCCTCCTCAAAAATTTCAGTCACCATGCTAGACTATCACATGTCTTGCAGGCTTTTACAGCTGTTTGCACTCATAGAAGGCACTACATTTAGTTTTCAGGGGAGAAGAGGCTGCAGTGCAACAAGATGCTGAAGAGTCAAATTCAAAATATTCATAAGTGTTCTGGATATTCCACAAAAATATTCTTCTTCTCCCTTAGGATCCAGGTCCTGTAGGGTAATCCGTAAACCATGAATCCCATAAGGTATATGGACAAAAAATGCATGGACTAAAATGTTGGTCAAACAAAATGGCACTATTGGTCATTAACTTGACCTATTGTACCATGTTGGTGGGAAATCTGTCGAGGAAGGCAGAAGCAGGATTAAGAAAAGGAAATGCTGCATTCCTCAGCCATATATAGAAAAACAAAAGCAAGTTGATACTACTTTTTATTCTTTCCCCGGGTACCACACTCTGTGACAGTGCTGAGATTAACAGCCTCCCTCTCAAAATGTGTGGCCAGCCTTTGTACTCAAAATAACACTTTATGACTTCATTCCCTGGTAGGTCTTGATAAGGCTTCTGCAGCAATTTTGATGCAGAACATCATCATGCTGCTGTGGTATTGATTGATTCACAGCAAGATGGGCAGGAGGTGCTCACATAGGCTTGAAATTCCCTGCTTGGGTTTGCAAATAGTTCCCCTATGTAAGATTTATGTTACTGAGATGGGAAGAAGTGAAACAGAGTTCACAGGGATTTTAGAGAGGTAATTCCAACTTCTAAATAGTTTGTATATTTTAAAATGTGTACAAAATTCTTGTTATTTATATTCACTCATATCATCCTTTAAAAATGCTGTGTTACCAGGGATTTATCAATGACTATGGGAGAAGACTGATCTTCCTACTTTTCATAACACAGCTGTCAGATTTCTCAGGCTGCATACCACAACACATTTTAGGATCATTTTTAATTGACACCTGTGAGAGCACTGCAGTAACGATATTTGAAACTACCTCTAGCCAGCAGACAGCGCGGAGCACCCTAAGAGCTCAGAGAATAAAGCTGTATTTGCTGAGACTTCTAGCTCAAGGGAGCTGCAGTGTCTGACAGCAGAAAACTACATCCAAGAAAGGATAAATCAAATAAGAATTCAGACATAAACAAAGGTGCAGATTGCAGAAGACCAAGTTCACATGTAGGATTCTTGTCCTACTGAAAACTGAATGACTGCTGGCACACTAAGGCTTCTATAGCTTCAATACGCGACATAAACATTGAGGGAACAATATTGACTTTTGATTAAAAATTTTAGGATGTTTAATGACTGAAATGGTTTCTTCCAGATTTTTATCATTTTTTGGATTGCAAATTGAGCTACACTCCCAATTCTCATATTCTTTAAGAGCTCACACAGTGATAATAGCAATCATGAAAGTGCAAGTGCTGTCCATTACAGAAAAACATAAGCAAGACTTAAATTATTTTCCTATATTAGTCATGTATTTATTTCCACTGCTTACTAATTACCAGTAGTGATTATCCTCAGGCTCACTTAAAAAGAGACAGTAGGAGGTTCCTAGATCTCCTTAATAACTTGGCAAGTGAAAAGAGCCCAGCTGTAACTTATCTCTGATCTAGAGTTTGTGAGCAACTCCATAGTCTCCTACTTCTGCCACAGAAAATACATGGATATCCAATTCTGAGTGTCTCTATAGATTTCAATAAAATTCCACTAGAAAAACCAAGGTACTACTATGAATTTTATACAATTTATACAATTTATATTACCCTTTTAAATTTGAACTTTGCTCTGTTCCAAAGTAGCTCTGTGTCAGTGTTTAACTGTGTGTACATATACATGTATAGGATAAAAGACGCCTCAGTTAAAACCAAAATTATATCAATTTTTCCAAATTTCTTGCAAACATAACTGTATCCTTCCTGGACACTAAATCTGCCAGAAGGGCAGTGACTTTGGTTGTCTTTGAACTAAGGCTAGTACTTTGTGCCTCTCTGTGCAGTGAGTTGATAAAATTCTCCTGCTGGCAAAGAGTGCTATTAGGAAGAAGATGCAGAGCACAACTGCATAATCTACAGAATAATCATAGAATCATCGAATGGTTTGGGTTGGACCCTCAAAGACCATCTTGTCCAACCCACTGCCATGGGCAGGGACATCTCCAACTAGAGCAGGTTGCCCAGGACTCCACCCAACCTGGCCTTGAGCACCTCCAGGGATGGGAAATCCACTGCTTCTCTGGGCAGCCTGTGCTAGTGTCTCCATCATCATGAAAAATTTATTCCTTATATCCAATTCTAATCAACTGTCTATCAGTTTAAAACCATCGCCTCTTGTACTGTCACAGGCCCTGGTAAAAAGTCTTTCTCCATCATTCTTATTGCCTTTAATACATTGAAAGGCCACAATAAGGTCTGCATAAAAGCTGGGACATGGTTATGCAGCTATTCTACAAAAAAGATTTGCAGTTCCTAGAGGATTACATTGTAAACTCAAGTAAATGTCAAGCTGTTTCTAAAACATTTTTAAAAAATGAAACAGAAAATAAATTTACATACAAACAGAATTCCTCCTCTGCAACTCAGAACCAATCAAATCTCTAAGAAAGTGCTGTGCTTTGCTTTGAGCATTACAGTTCAAGGAATGTATGAATCAGAGGGAGCAACAACAACAACAAACAGGAGCTCTAGAAGATAAAGCTTACAGGAAAAGTTCAAAGCATGGGGTCAATCCAGTTTGAGAGGCATAGATAAAGACAACAAATTATAACAACATAAAAGATATTCACAGGAAAGAGATAAACCGTTCTTCATGTCTGGCTTAAGCTACCTTAATGGGTGTTTAGACACTGGGAAAACTCACTATCTATATGGATATTGAAGACCCAGAACAGACAATTGGGAGGGGGTGTGGACTGCCATTACCAGAGGCTGCCAAGAGAATGGAAGATAAACCTCATCCTGCATCAGAGCAAAAACATCATCCCTTCTGTCATCTTTAACAAGCACAGACCCTTTTTGTCCAACAGATAGATGTTATCCTTTAGATTCAAAGCAAATAAGGCAAACCATTCTAACCATTCTGGACATTCTAGGAGCTGTTCAAGAACTTTTAATTAGCCAATATGTGCAAAGTGCTTTGAGAGGATCTAAAAGATGAGGGTGGGTAGGGAGCACAGAGGAAAACAGGTAGGACAAAGGAAAATGAAAGCAAGAACAAAAACAGAATGAATCAAGTCCTGTTTGGTCCATGCTAGAAATCCAGGACAGCTTTTCTTGGATTCACATAAGGTGCAACTAACTGCAAAAAATCACCTCTTTTGATGCATAGATTGAATAAAGGTGCCCATTTACATCATTATCATCCATTTATTCTTGCTCTGTCAAATTCTTTATGGGACAAGGGAAATACTCTGCGTGTGAAGTTCCTCAGTGCCGCATCTATATCTGGTGGATGTCACACTCTTTCAGCTTCATGGTCCAATTGCTGATCTCAGTAGTAAGAATGTTGTTGCATCATAGTAGGGCACAGAACTGGAAAGAAGAGGACTATTTTAACAAGAGATTCAATATGGATCCAAAATGGATTACAGGCTTTCTAATGTACATTTTTTTCTGGGCCAAATTTACTACAAATATTTTAGGTTGTCTGAGGAGGCCCTTTCTCAGTCTGCTATTCATATGCATCAGACTATTTCAGGGTAGATATCTTGTGCATTCTCATTTCTCCTTCTATATGAAGGAGAACCTAAACATATTCTACTTGCTGATATTGCTGCCATCCTGGTTTGTTGATTTTCCAGTTTCTTGTACAGTACCTTCCAGACCTCCTTACTCTTCATGCCCTGATCTAACTGTCAGACCTTGCTCTCCACATGGACTTGTACTCTTTAAAGACTTCATTCCCTCTTAATTCCTGTGCAAAGGTATTAGGCTTTAGTGACTGGTTATCCAAGAGGAAAATAATCTCCACGACTCAAAAGCCATTCAGTCTTGAACCTCAACAGATTGCTTACATACTTTAGATCACATCAGAAGTGTCACACAGTACCATCAGCTGACAGAAGCAGGTTTGTAACTCATGGGCCCTTTCACATTTCTCTTCACGTGGGGCTGTGTCGGCTTAAGGTAATTCGTCCTGAGGTTTCCATTTGTACAACTGATAACAGGATACATGCTCAGTCAGCCACCAGCATGCCCAGTGCACTCACATCAAAATGTCATCAGATGAGGCTGCATGTCCCATTCCTATTTCTCACTCTCTTCATGACTAACAAGCTGCACGCAAAATGTATCTGCTTTTAGTGAAATGATGAATACGGAGCCATTATTTTTTATATAAGAATACACCTGTGCCCATTATTAAAGAGTTCATGCAATCTGTTACGGAGAAATCAGGAGAAGGTTGTAAAATATATGTCATTAAAAGCATTCACCTTACATTCTGCTGACAAGCAATCACATTTGAATTAGGAACATTTCTGTTCCTTGAAAGCCAGTCATACAAGACTGCACTTGGCATTGTGTAGTTACTGCTATCCCCTCATGATTCACACCTGCTTCTTTGCTAAACACTCCTGAATAGAAAATCAGGCTTCAGCCCAGAGTTTCTATGTAAGGCACACACTTCCCACAGATTCCCACTGCAGCAAAATTCACTTCACCTGTCTCCAGCCCAGATGAATAAGAGACTTTAGAGGCCAGATGATTAAGGGGCTTTAGAGGTCAGATTTGGTTTGAGATTACAATGTCGGAAGGTGTGTAACCATCTCTCCCTAGGCAACAAGACCAGATGAAATGTCTCACTTTTAAAAAGCAATAAGAACGTAGGATGAGTCCCATTCTGAGTAACGTCATTCCTTGAGTGTATTCCATACGTACTTGCTGAAAGCTCTGCTTTGCTTAAGCATGTACTGAACTGACAATATAATTAATTAATCAGACAAGCTTTCTTGCTTCTAAAGATTGATTTTGTTTATCAATTTAAATATTAGCTGAAGTGTAAAGCAGTTGCAGCAAGTAAAGCACACTGAATCCTATATCCTAAGGAAATATTCAAACCTAAGCAAAAAATGTTTCTAATTTTCACTCTGCTTCATAGCTTCCCATTCAAAAAGGTTACTCATTCTCAAGAATATTTATACAAGAATGCAATTTGTTGAAAAAAATGCCTTAATAATTTGCCAGTATCTAACCGTTCATTAAACTGTACATATATTCTGTAGTTTTCAGCAAATTTCCCTGGAAACAAGGCAAGGTGATAGGAATATGCATTTAGTCCTGTTTCTTTGCCTAGATCATTCACACTCAGAGTGGTAGATGACTGCTCTTGAGACACAACTGCCCTTGTGTTGGAGAACTCATCATTTCCAGGGGCTGTGGTTCTGCACAGCCCCAAATTTGAACTATACTAAACTGGAAAATCTGGGACCAACTGTTCCACAGATACATTTGCATTGTTTAAATCCTCCTCTTCTGGGATGATCTCTCACAATCCAGGTTTTGAAACAGATACTTCAAATTTGGAAGAACTTCATGTTTCTACTGGAGACATTCATTTTGGTACCCTGCCACAATTCATCCATTAGTTTAAAAGATTCACTACAATGCAAATGAAATTTCTGAGGATACTGCTTATACAGAGAAGGGTCTAAGCCAAGATTACAGCAAAAACTTTTTCTCTCGTTGCTTGTTCTGCAGCCATGTGACAGCTTTGGGCACAAAAAGGAGCAGAAAAGCTGCTGGTCTTGAAACTCTACTTTCCTGTAGAAAGAAAATATCAACTATACTTCCAGGTTATAGAAGTCAATACCATGATAGCGTATGTTCAAAGAAGCCAAAAAAGACTGAGTATGATTATTTTATACTGGCACTTCGTAACTTTTTAAGATATTGATTTTGCAACTTGAACATCTTTAAATGTGTATGCATGATGTACGCAGAGGGTGAGTTCTGTACAATTTCTTATACTAGAAAAAAAATCAATATGTCCAATATATACCACAGATCATATGTTCATTCCTGAATGCTTGTTCTCAAGCATGGACTCTTGTCTCTGCCTTCCTGCTATCAGATTCAGAATTGATTTTCATATTAAAAAGTACACGTGTTACAAGTTCTTGGAGACCATAATTACATCTGAGGAACTGCTGATACTTTGGTTCATTTGCATTCCTTTGAATACCAAAAAAAGAATTTTTCTCCATACAGAAGAGGCTTATTTTACCTTAAATTTCTAATAAGTCAAATGAATTAAGGAATCCTGGTTCACCTAATAAACCACTTAGTTGTAGTGATTACAAGATCAGACATTTACATGAACGAGAATAACCTCTAAAGTCAGCATTAGTCGGAACTGGAAAAAATACAGTCTAGCCATACATATATGCTGTAAGAAGTAAAGGGCTAGGCTTTCAAACTGGAAGAGTACAAATGCAAGAATACATTACTGATAGAGAAATAAGCACATTTTTTGTCATCCAATCTGGAGTTTGCCAAGTCAAAACTCTTCATCACTACTGACCTTGGATGAGACACCAAGATTTCAGCTGTATGAGTCTCATTTTTAGTGGTTTCACTGAGAAATTAAAATTTTCTTCTTCAAAAGATTTTGATCATACGAGTGTAGAAAACCTGTTGGCTGTTCTACAATAAATAGATTTCTCCTTTTATACACTAGACAAGAAAATCCTTCCCAGAGATAGATGTAGTTCTAGGAAATGCTTCTGATTTTGACAAATTCTAGTTTTCCAAAATGCTGCCCATTTTTCAGAATGAGATTCTCTAGATCCTTTATACTTCTGATGAAGTTTGTCTCATCATGGGAAGGAAAGTAGTCTGTACAAAGTTCCTGGCTCTGGTGTATTTTGAAAAGAAGAGACTGAGGGGAATAGGAAAATCTGTCTGGTAGAGGAGAATGATGTTGCGATGAAATTAAAATAAAATAATATATATATATATATACATATACACTCTCCATTAAGACCTTGCAGGTGTTTGGCTTTTTTTTTTCTAATGTTCTGATTTACTACTGAAAGCCTTCATTTTTCTTAGTTTTCATCAAAAGCTTGAAAGCATCAAAACAATGAAAATTTGCATTAAAAAATATATTTTTAGTTTTAGCACAGATGAAGCAGTCAAACATGAACAGTCAATACAGTGGTTAGACAGTGATATTTTAAGGAACAGCCCTGTCATTTACAAAGAGCATTTCTTCATCAAATGTAAACCTTAGTAAACGTACCTCAGATGAGAAAACTTAACTGTGTACAAATATTTGTACACATTCAACAACAAATGTTTGGTAATTAAATTCTGAGTGTGTTTCTTACATGATTTCCCATTGCAAAAGAGGCCATAGCCCTTAAGATCTATTAAAGATGCTATTGAAATCACACTGATCTGAACAAGATGGATATCAGGTTTCAGGCACACCTGTGTTTTTGTGTAAGATTTTCAGAAATACTAAAACAATTGATTTCAAACATAATGATTTTTTTATGCGTTCCCCATCTGTAAAATGCTGGTAATAACTGTTATATCGTTCCCAGGGAAATTGTAGGTTAGCTTAAATTTAAGAGCAATCTGGAAATGGAAACATTACACAAGAGCTGAGTATTAGTTTTATTACTTTTTAAAAATGTTTATCACCCACTATGTTTCCCAGAGAATCTCATCTACAGCATTTGGCTATATGTTTGGAAAATATCTTCTTCCGCCAGACAGTTTTGCCTGGAGACCTGCCATACAAAAAAAAATCTGCCCATCCTGCAAGTGAAACAGGGACAGCCATTTACATCAAGAACTCTGTGCATCTCAGTTGTTTCAAATTCAGTTTTGAAGCACTGTAAGCAATTAACTTTGCCAGATTTTTTATTTTTTTTAACATTAGAGGCACAGAAACACAATTGGGAAGCTGCTTTGAAGAGCTTTAGTCCAAAACTGATGTCAACCTTTTCTCCATGAGAACACTGAGATAGATAGTAGTCATGCCCCAGATGCTCACACGTCCACAAGTTGAAGTGAGAAACAGTCTGGAAAAGAGGAGGCTCAGGGGAGACCTCATTGCACTCTGCAACTTCCTGAAGGGAGGTTGTGGTGAGGAGGGGGTCGGCCTCTTCTCCCAGATAACTAATGGCAGGACAAGAGGGAATGGGGACAAGTTTCAGCAGGGAAGCTTTAGATTGGATGTGAAGAAAAGCTTTTTCTCTGAAAGAGTGGTCAGGCACTGGAATGGCCTGCCTAGGGAGGTGGTGGAGTCACCGTCCCTGGCGCTGTTCAAGAACCGTCTGGATGAGGTGCTAAGGGATATGATATAGTAGCTTAGCGGGTAGGGGTGGTAATAGGAGGACGGTTGGACTAGATGATCTTGTAGGTCCTTTCCAACCTAGTGTTTCTATGATTCTATGATCAGCAAACCTTTTAGAGGAAAGGTAATTTTAGAGGAAAGGTAAAGACATCAAAACATTAATCAATGGTTTTAGTTGTTTTACTTTGCTGTCTAAAATCTTTTTTGTTTCCTAGGGAGCAGCATAACATGACTGGAAGAAGTACATAAACCCAACTACTTTGCTGCGACTCTCAAAAGCGAACTTCAACAAGCATGGAAGCAAATGACAGTCATCGGTCTAGATGAGAATCCAATGTGGCAGTAAGAAAGAGAATTGTAAGAATTCTTGCAAAGATGTGATAACATCTTGCTATGCTGTAGTAGAACTGGAGTGCATATTTACATCTTTCACAATAGCTTTAATAATACCAAAACTTCAGCTGAATGATCTGATAAGTCTGATTAGAGGGAAGTTCCATAGCAATTAGGAATTTTTGTCTCCCATGACTTCTAAAACCATCACAAAGTCTGTCTTCAAACACTTCATCACAGTAGCTCCCATCTTTATAGACTTCTAAATAACTGAAGTTTGCTCTTACATAAAGGTTTCACAAAGTTTGGAAAGTCAGGCTTTGAAGAGCAATCAAGTCACTGAACAACTCAGAGATTTCTCATGGTTTTAAGACAAGAATTTTTTCCTCCAAACCTTTAACTTAAGAAGAAACTTTTAGAGGAAACTATACTCATATATTACAGGCATATAAACCTTATTCCAGTATTAATAGGATAATAACATTTTTCTCTTGTGCTTTAATTGATGGTGTTGGTTTTTCAACCAATAGGCATCTAAGCACCAACATACTGCTCAGTTCTCCTTCTCAGAAGGACAGGGGGAGAAAATACAATGAAAAAAGGAAAAGTTTGTGGG
>WBMW01001708.1:1015504-1130834 GCA_013396635.1 Penelope pileata
AACCTACATGGAAGCAAAATTATTCTCCACTTTCCATTAGGAAGTGATGTTCAACCACTTGTTGGGAAGTTGACCTTCATATGTGTAGTGGTAGATTAGGAAAACAAATGTTTTCATAACAAGAGTCTCTCTACCTCTTTTTTTCTCTACTCCCAGCTTTTATTGCCACGCATGACGTCATATGGCATACAATATTGTGTTGGTTGGTTTAGGTCACCTTTCCTGGCTGTGTCCCCTTTCTACCTCATGCCCACTCCCAGCCTAGTGGTCCTTTGGTGGGGGAGAAATGGAGAGAGCCTTGATGCTGTGCCAATGCTGCTCAACAATGGCCAAAACATCAGTGCAATATCAGTCAGTATCAGTGCTGTTCAGCTGCAAGTGCAAAGCACAGCACTATATAGGCTTCTATGGGGAAAGTTAACTCCATCCAGGCAAAATGCAATACATTCAGTATCAGCAACTCTGATTTTTACAGTCATTTATCTTTGAGTTTTATAGTTTCATTTATATGGTTTGCATAGTTCCCCTTGATTAAAAGGGAAAAAAAAAAACCCACTTTGAAAGCACATATGACAAACGTTCTCTTACCAGAAGCTCAATTAAAGGAACCTAAACTTCATCAATAGAAAAATACATAAATTAATTATATCTGCCCAAAAATACATTAAAAATGCATAAATAAATTATAGCTGATTCATCTTCTGGGTTTGCATAGCTATGTTCCTGCTCAGCTTGAAGCCAAGACCCCCCTAAAAGCCACAGAAATAGCAATGCTCAGATTTCATTTCATTTGCAGGAAGGAGCTCACAGCCATTTTTGCCACCTAATGAAGATTACTAGAATCTGAAGGGCTTCCGCATAGAAAACTGAGGAAATAATAGCAGTGATTGCAATAGTGACTGACGTGGCCTGACAGGAGTAGATACACAGCAAGAAACACTACTGTGGACATGACATCTCACTGAAAGCCTTACTGGTTGTATTTCAGAATGGCTTTAATAATGTTCCTGTGATCTGTTCCCATCTATTAGCAGATGGAGCAAACTAGATGTTCCCCTGGAGCACGTCTTCTGGAGCAGTTTCACTGGAAAGCAGTTCTATTCACGTACTCCAGGAGCTCTCCATGATGAGAACCCAAGGAAGGGAAATGGACCTGCTCTAAAAATGCATGTCCAGTTCAGAAAAAAATGGTAGCTCATCTGTCTGCAGTTGACTACACGACCATATTGTTGCCATACGTAAGCTTAGCCATCTTTCCAGCTGCCCAACAGTTTAACTCACTATCTCTTGCAATGAAACAAAATGAAGCTAAGCCACAGTATGTTGTGTTTGTCACAGGCATAGAGCACGCACGTAGTACTCACAGTCCAGCTAGTGCATCTTGCTGGAGCTTTAAGGCTGTATGTGCTTCTGCAGTGACTTTGAAATCTGGCTAAGTAAGGTTTTGACTCTTTCTCGTGCTTAATATCCTAGGATCGATTCAAATTGTACAAAGAAAAGAGAGTGAAATTATCCTGTCTTCTGTAACCTAGCCATGATCAGGGAGTACCAGAGATTTTATGAGATCTTTTACAGCCCAGCTTTGGAGGTCTGGAAAGTCCAGATAAGCTTTGTGAATAATAAGTTCAATTTCAGGCTCTTTCAACATCGAACTCCAAACTTGAGAAATGCCCTTAAATTTGCTTTCTATTTTGAGCTATTGGTAGTTATTGGACATTTATTCAAGCATCATACAGTTCAATCATGTGAAGTTTCAATCGGTATCATCAGCACAGATTGCAATGTGAATGGATGGCGATTTTGTCCTCTTGACAGGTTGTTTCCGTCTTTGGGAAGACAAGTCAAGCTGCTATGCACAACTGAATGGCTGCTAGCAAGGCAACCCACTGCTCCATCTGGTTTAGATAACAATTCATTCAATTCCTTGAGTTTTCTTTGGATTTGGTAGCTAGAAATAGATGAGATCAGTAATACAAAGTTTGCTTTGAGTTGCTGCCAAAGAATCTACATTTCAACATGTGGCTGCAAGGAAGACAAGAATCTGGAGATTTCTTCTTAATGAAAGGGGCTCTGCTTACCAAATGCAGAACTAGGAAGTATTTTTTATTGCCTTTTATTTTGTTTTTAATATTTTATTTTAATATCAGTCTCCTACATTTAAAAAATGTGGACATGTTTAGCTGATAATCTTGTTAACATAATTGTAATCCTCACCAGGACATTGTACACACTTGTCTGCTTTTATATGATGGTACTAACATACTTCACACTGCCAAAAGCACCCATAAACGTTTATGCTGAAGTGATATGGCTTTTCAACCATCAAGTCTAAAAAGTCACATTAGCATTGCATGTAAACCAGGCTCTGGAGTTCCAAAAAAAAAAAAAAATCACTTCCTATCACACAGGTCCTGCAAGCTGAACAAACTCTTATTATCCTTGGTGTCAGTTGTTACAAAGTTGCAGAGAAGTAAATTACTGGAATTTCATAATCTAGATTATTAATGATACCTAAGAGGAGGCAGTATCTAGATGATCATCTCCTCTTCACTGTCTCAGCTTTGAATAGCCAACAAGATAAATCACATTTAACGGGTCTGAAAATGGACACTAGGAACCTTTTTTGTTATGATGAGTTCCTAAACGTTACCTGATAGATTAAGAGCTTTGAACTGTCTCCAGATACTACTTTTCTGTTACTATTTGACGAGCCTTTGCAAAAATTTTTCAGAACTCAAGGCATTCCAGCTACAGCTACTCCAACAAAAAATGTCCAGACAGGTTTTTCTCTGGGGTAGCTCAGTACCCCAGAGAGTTTTAGAGATGACCCATGTCACTCCTGCTTGACTTGCTAAACCTTTGCCAAGCTTCAGCAGCTGTACATCTACCACACTGCTCACATTTTGCAATTCATAATTAACTTTTAAGGTAAGAAGACTCTTGTATTCCAGCGCTCTGCAGTCTGGACATGTTACTGTAGCTGTAAGGCAAGCCCTTATAAACCTAATTCTATACATTCATTTTCACTGTCTTATTCTCTTTTTTATTTGCATTAGTGAATCAATTATTTGGATGTTCCACAGCACGGAACTGGAGCAGTGCAGCGTTGCTATGGCCCAAGATGTGCAACTATTTTGCAGAAAGAATTCATAGATGTATCTTCTGTAATAAGGGAAAATGAGTCTCTGAAGACGCTGCAGATCATTTAGGGCAATAACAATACTTAGCAGTTACAGCCCCTGATCTACTAACCATTACCTTAATTGAAATAGAAGAGTTTGATCCTTCTTTCCCTGCTTTACCGTTCCCTCAGCACCACTCACACCGATCAGCATTGTGAGCCACCGTGTCCCACAGGGCACATAGCAAAAGGACTGAGCCTTAAGAACTCCTCTGTTCCCCAAAAGCATGTCTCCAGAGTCTGTTTACAGCAAATCTAGCTCACACCAGAGGCAGCTGCATACCAGTACCAAAGAAGTACACTCTCATTGTCTCTGCACTATGTGAAAGAATGAGCACACCAAAGCTGCCCCTCCACTGTTTCCAAGTGCAACATTGCAAGTCAGTCTTGCTCGGGAAGAAATATTTGTTTTCAGCTCCAGTCAGAGAAAATAACCATACACTTCCAAATAGAAGGGACACTGGTTCCCAGCATCATGCCAAGGAGCACACAATCCTGCCTCCTACACAAAGACCTGACTAACCCGGCCTGACCAGGTTCAGAGACAATGTGATCAAGGCCTGAGCTCAGAGCCTAATTCAGACAGTGGCTTATCTTAATTCACTTACTGCCACTAATAAAAAGACAAGATTAAGTCACTGTAGCAGCAAGTAAGAGTCTTTTAAATGGCTTTGGCATCCTGGGACCCAGAGGCTGTTCATTTCTGTTGACCCTGATGTGACAAATCAGGGCAGTTTACTGACTACACAAAGATCATTCTGGAATACATAATTTCTTCCAAGTTTAAAAGCCATCTTGACAGTTATGAGAAATGACGGCTTGGATGTTTGTCTATAATTTTCCTATCATGCACAACACTACATTTGGCTTACTTTAATACTTGTTTACAGAGTTCCTTCATCTGACAAAAAAAATAAATGCAATGGGATTAACAGACAGGTGACACAAAAGCACTCTCAAAGAAAAAGATATTTAATAGCATGGCAAAAAACATTTAGGAAAGGATAGTGAGTCCTATATATTTTGCCTGAAAATAAACAAAAGTAAACTGCATTTAAATGCTTTTAAATAAAGCTGTGGAATATATGGTGAAGCTGGCAAATTCCATTTCAGATTATCTAAAAGCCTGTCAGATACAATACCTGCATTTTCTTTAGTGGAAGATTATGAATTCTCCCACCACAAACTAACAAGAAAAGCTTTCTCTCTCAGTTTATTTCGCCCTTTCCTTACAAACTGAGGGATAAGAACTGATTCAAAAGAGCTCCTCTGAAAAGCTAAAGCTGCTAATGAATTCCAAATTTTAATGCTTGTTCAAGAAGCCAGGATTTTTCCAGTTTGTGAAATATCAGAGTGGGAATTTTTGGTAAAGTCTTTTAAAATTCCTGAGGATAAGCTTTCTAATTCCGTGTGGTCTGAAGTACTTTTCTTCAGCATTTGGCAACGCATCTACATCGCTGGATCAATGTATTTTCTCTTCACCACAAACTGTGAATGTTCACAGCATGTTTCTAAGCCACTACACTTTCTCTTCCTACGTTCCAGAAGTAAAGGTCAACAGAAGCATTGAACCCTCATCTGAGTAATAAGGAAATGTTGCTGGGCATGGTGTTTTTTAGGCTCTAGGGATCCAGGAGATGTCTTTACAATGATGGATTGAGATGCTCTGGAGGAACCACGGGGAGGAGAAATTTGTTTTTTGCAGATAGTTATTTCATTACCCCAAAGTGCTTCTCTTAATTTCCTGCTGTTCTGTCTTGTCTTAATTTCGTTGAATTTTTCAGTACCTGATATGGTGTCTAGAGTCAGAAAAAGGTACTTTGTAAATGTACATGTAGAAATTGGGAATGAGTATATAAACAAATGCCACCTGGAATGAACTATTATCACCCCAAAAATTAACGTGTGACATGTCTTACTGTTTAAATAAAATATTATGCACTTATTACAAGTTTTCTTATTTACACAACTACTGTTTATTATTACATAAAATCGAACTTAGAATTAAAAAAAAAAAAAAGAAAAAAGAGGAAGAAAATCCACAACTTTTTGTTAACTCTAATTCTTCTTTTGGCTAGGGTTATGAGAAGCAATCTGTTCACTCCCAAGGGATGCCACTTCTGCAGTACTTGCTAAAAACAAAGCCAACTCCCAGATAGGAAACAAAAGAGCACAATGTTAGTTAGCAGAACTACACTCGCACTTCAGTTTTTCCACTCTTTACATTAATCCTTTGCAAGTTTTGCCACATTATTAGACACTAATAGTTGCTACTACACTTAGATAACTAGTAGGAGAGAAGAAAGAAAAGATTCACAAACAGATGAGTTTTGTATTTGAAGAGAGTATAAAAGCTGAATCACTTGTTTCTGTTTAAACTGGGAAAGGACACAGACTGATCAGTATGAACGATGTTGCAGCAATTTTTTTTGCAGCATAGACATAAAAGTGGATTAAAGAGGAAAAATTTCTTTTATTCCTAATGCTGTTTCTTTTATTTTTTTTTTTATATAGCATTCAGCTCTGATCTTCGAGACAAGGAATACATTTCTATTTGCATCTGTATAACTATTTTGGCACATAGAGTATAGTTCTACTGACCACTGAAGTCATCAGGAATTACTAATAGAAGTAATCCAGCAAGTTGTTGGATTTTTGTTATTGTTGTTGTTGGGTTTTTTTGTTTTTGTTTTTTTTAAATCTCAGCTCAAGAGACCTTGAAGATTTTCAGCCAAAATTTTACTAAAATAGTTTCCTGGTAACCTACTTTTCATCTATAAACAGCATCCATGTTCTCTCTTCTGGAGATATCCTTTTGTGTATATTTCTGGAACAACATTATAAGAGACTCATTGGGAATTACCACATAACGAATAAGGGCCAAAGCTGAGATGAGATGCTGAATTTATCTCCAAAGTTGTATCTTCATGCTTTCCAGGGACATTGACATCATTATGACTTTACTTGGGACTCCAGAGGAAGCCTCGAAAAGAATTAATTTAAGAAAAGGGATTTTACCTTGTGTGCAGTAGCCTCAGGGGCCTCAGGATTCTTATTGAGGTCACCAGGTACGTATGAACGGGCATTGAACAGAACAGTTGCCCAAATGGCCTACATGAACTAGAAGAGCTGCTGTATTGGCATTTGAACCTGCATTTTCCTTAGTGAAGATGAAGAGTTTCTAGGTTTTTATGTGGGACTTTGTATAGGAATACGCCTGGAAGAGAGCAGAAAAAGGTATAAGTCTGAATCCTCCTTTGCTTCTCGTTGCAAACAGTGCAAGCTTATCTTCTCTGGACACAGCTGATCATGGAAATGAGTTTGTGTAGGAACTCAAACACCCAAAGTGGGCTGAATCGCCAAAAGATTCATTGCATCTCAGTTCAGACAGTAAGGTAGGTGTGTAGGGTATCTAGTCCAAATGCAGATGTCAATAATTCAATTGTCTGGAAGAGTTTCTATCCTCTAGGAACACTGTGGGCTCAGGAAGAACTGCTCTGTGTGGGAGCAGCGAGTACTCTTTTTTTTTTTTTTTTTAAAACAAATTGTTGATGCACTCAAAGCCAGCTTTTTGGAGATGTACATGTACATATAAGGTTTTATCTGGTTATACAGCCCTAAAAAGTGGATTATTAAACTGACAGCGAGATCTAGATGTTGTCTTTCTTTAGAGATAATTTGGGCCCTTAATTCTAAGCACCTGAGCAGTTCTATTGAGTTCAAAATGCATTCGTTCAGTAGGACTTTGTCTTGATTTAATCACATCGAAAAATTGTTCTCAATCACAGTTTGAGCAATTGCTGTAAACTGTTAGGTAATTGTAGGCAATTTCAACAGCACATACAAACTGATTGAACTCTTGCAAGCAAATGTCAGGAGGGAATATCAAGAAACATTTACCAAGCTTCTCAATATTTTCTTGATAATACTCAGATCCAAACACTAACCTTTCATGAAATCCAAAGCATTATTTTGAACAAAGTTGTGTATCTACGAGGGGAATTTATGTCCCTGCCCTAATTTATGGCGTCTCCAAATGTGGAAATCCTATAAGATTTGAGTAAATATTTGAATCACATCAGAAATAAGGGAACATTCATGGTTTGGATCCGGTTTGGATCCTTTTCATGCAATGCTGTCCAATGTTGAGGTTTTGAGGCATCAAGACTAATAACCTGATAAGAATTATCACTATCGCTGTATTTGGTATTGTTATCAGCAGCAAGCTCAGGTTTGTAGTATGGCATAGTTTGCTTCCATGGCAGCTGGGAACAGCTGTGCATAGATCATAAAGATGTTTGGAAGTGTTCGCATATTTTAATTACAGCATGGTTCCCTACCTAATTAAGAAATATTTATCTAGATGATTTGGACTCTGGTACATATTCAATATTGGTTGTATCAACATTTTCCCCCTGACCTATTGACAGACTGGTTTGCACATGTATGTATTACACATTGTCTGTCTAGCAGTCCCCAAATTAAAAAGCAGTAATTCTCTAGAGGTGTTGTTTTAACGGGTTTGCAGCTGTCTCCAGATTATTAGGTTTTTTTCACCCTCAGTTCATAATATCTAATTATTCTGCTAGCCTGTACTCAATTATTTAAAGCCTAGCCCTTATTAAATAGTATAGTTTAGCATGAATAGATTGCAGGTTAACTGGTTCAATATTACAAAAGAAGTCACTAGCTCAGTAACACAAAAGGAGTCAAGATTATGTAGAGCTCCCCTTATATCACTCGTAGAAATCAGGTTTTAAATAGAGAACAGAGAGCAACAAAGGCCAGTCACAGCAAGGTACAAAGGAGGAGGGGTTGACCAGTCATTTTTTGAAGACATGAGTGTCTCCCATCTGAATTGCAGACAGCTCTGGGCAGGTTCTACCACCTACCGAATGTTTTTTGCCTGGAGATTGATAACGTCAAAAGGGAAGCTGCAAGACGGCAAGAAATCAGATCAGGGCCAAGGAAGAGATATCAAAAAGGCAATATTTAGTCCAATCAAACTTGAATACTCTTAACACTGAAATAAATACTGTATCATTAGTTGATCGCCCTAGCAGGGTGGTTATCCTTTATCTGACAAGAATGACAGGAGGATAATTCTCCCTTTCTCATATACTTCCCCTTACATTTTGTATGTTAAGTATGTGGTGGTGATAATGCCATAGGTTTTTAAGGATACAGGGGAAGCATAGAGCAAGGTGACCTTATTAGATCAACTGATATGGTCAGAGAAAGCATAGAAGCTTTTGATCATCTTTACCTGTGGGGTAACTGGTCTCCTTGACATGGTATGAGACAAGAAAAATAAGAGGACCAGCAGTTTTGATCTTTCAGATAATCACAAACTCGCAGTAGCCCTGGAGCTGTATGAAGCTTCGAGTCTTTTTTTTTTCCTTAGGTTCAGCTGTATGCTCAGTTTGTAGTTTATCAAGGAAAGATTACCATGAGCTGGCCGATCTGTGGGAACCATCTAAAGGCAATGCTGCTCACAGCAAGTATTGTGTTACATGAATTATTTTCATCCCAGCTGAAGAACTTTAAGCCTCATTATCTCACATTTACCAGGACTTAAAGTGCTCCCACCACAGTCATTTTTGCTATTCTATTCTCATCTGCTGAGACACATAGTTGTGTTTTATGGCTTGGTAACTGAACTAAAGCTTTGACCTCTGATTTCCAACAATGTTTTTACTTAGCTTTTAGGAGGGTATTTTTGATATCTTAGATTAATTTTACTGTAACAGTAAGCCACAGCAGCCACTCTCAACCATAAGTCTCAGAAGCAATTTCTTCCATTTAAGCAAACAGGAGTTTTACCATCACTGAAACCAGGATTTCAGTTCATGCTCCTCTCTTCCTTAGAAGCATGAGTTCATTGTAAACAGTCTCTTAATAGAAATTGTTCCACTGAGTCTCAAATGGTAAAACTCACACAGAGCTTGTCTAGAGACCAGAGTATAAGAAGCCAAATCCCTTCTGTAATTCGAATTATTACATCAGTTATTCTAAGGCAAAACTTTTCTAACCCAGCCATTCTCCACATTTATTGCCCAGAGTAGAAACTCACAGGTATACAAAAAGTTAAATCATCCTGTTGAGGATGTCTCTACTTACAGAACTCAGTAGCTTTCAGGCTTTGAAAACGACCGTGCTCCTTCTAAGCTAAACAACTCTAATTACCCTTAATTAGCACTAGTGAAATAGCTTGTAATATCTTTTTAACACCCACACCATACACAAGGTTTTGGCACTCTAACAATATCCTTTTACCTGAAGTTTGCTTTTGAAAGTGTGCAAGCATTTAGGGGAAAGGTGAAGCAAGCAAAAGAATAATTTTGAATTCATGGAAAAACACTGAATCAAGACAAATTGTTTTAAGAAGCTGAGTTCAGTGTCACAAAAGAAAGCTGACAGTAAAAGAAAATACTTGTTGTGCAGATAAATAGTGGGATTCAAAGCATTTTGCCAGGCTCTGAGGGCTGACAACCATCTGGGTCACACCAACGCCAGTGGTTAGCAGTAGCTGAGAGAAGAGGTACAATGAGGCGGAATTCACTTGCAAGGAGGTAGCATTTGCCGTGAAGGAATTCCTGTGCCTATGGAGTCTCCAGATTTTTGACATGTCCTGGTTTTCTGGGCTGCTCAGAGCCTGATTTAAAGAAAGCTGAAAGACAAAGTTCCCTGAACAACTTCTAGAGACTGCTGTAAGGGAAGCCAAAGGGCACTTGTGTCAGGGGCTTGTGTTAGCCATGTGAAGAAGTCAACCTCATCAGACTCTCCTTTGTAGAGCCCTGAAGTTTGTGCAAGTGTTCTCCAGCGTTACATCCCTCTGGCAGAAAAACATCAGAATAAAACATCTTTTACAGTGCTGTTATTTTTCAGCACCTCAGCTGAGGCAGAACCGCTGTGCTTTACTTTGAAAATGACATCAAAAATCCAGAGAGAATTATTCAGTTCATTGTACATCTCAACAGAATGCCCTCAAGCCTACAGTCTTCCTGGTACCTCAGCACAGGGAGCACTGGAGATGCTCACCTGACAGATACCAACCTCTCAGCAGGAGGAGCACTGGCCAAGAACTGGTCATCTCTGAGTCAAAAAAAATAATCTGTAGGAAAATCATCATCAAGAGCAGCTGTTTTGAAAAAGTTTAGCAGGGAAAATCCAGTTTGACTTCTGGTTTTTGTTGGAATTACCCCCAAGATGAGCACCATGAGTAACTGGCTCTTGGGCTATGAGAGACCATTCTCCAGGGCTCTTCATAACTCTGGCTTGACCTCCAGATCCATCAGGAGATGATGGCCAGTCCCAGAGGAAAGTCCTACATGATCCTACAGGATTCTGTAATGCCACTTGCACCCCCAGCCATCACTGCCCCCAATTCTACCAATTCTCAATGGTCTGAGAGAGATAACTGCAGGAAAACATAAAATACCCCAGACCCTGAGTCCAATTTTGATTATTAACATCTATTGTCTTCTTGTCTGAGACTCCTATCCAAATTGTAGATTCATATGTCCTGGCATCTATGTCATTTTTCTGCTTCTCTGAAGGGAATGTAATTCTTTTTAGATTCATGCTATCAGAAATGCCAAGTGATATCCATGTTAGGAAAATATCACCTTTTCTGAGGAAATGGATTTGCCTTTAACAGACCGGGACAACTTTATGTAACTACTGGCTAATGCCAACAAGATTTCTGTAATAATTATCCTCTTCCCAACTCCAATTTCCAAGAACCGTACCCACAGCAATTCTTTATCGGTTTATATACGACGTCTGCAGGAATTTCCTTTACATCAGCAACAGATACCTAATTACTTTTAGTGATCTCGTTACATAAAGCATTAGAGCTATCAGGATATAAAATTAACAAGATTTTGGAGAGCTAAAAAAAAAAGAGAGACCATCGTATCTCATTTGACTTTACTGAACTCAATTCACTTTTATAACTCAATTCTTAATCTATCATTTTCGCCCAATCATTTTATTAAGTATTTTTGAGTTAAGAAATAATTCACATTGTGAAATTCCTGTCATTTCACTGACACAAGTGCTGAGAGTACTGTTGGAGATGTGCTTCTGGTAGTCTCCTGTAATGAGATGATCCTGTCATGAATAAGTTTGGAGAGACTAGGAGATGCTGTTTCCATCACTGACCAACTGCAGGTGTTTTAGCTCACAAGAGGCAGCTAGGATATTAACCGACAATTCCCAATCCTTGCACAACATCACATAGCATCAGCTCCATCATACTCATGCTTCACGTTGCCCCAGGGACAACAGTGCTTCCAGTAAGCCCAAATCAAGCTGCTAAGAGGCACAGAAACAACTGTACTACCACGGTTATTTGTATGTGTTCACCAGTCAGTGACAGATAAAAGTAGTCACATAAAAATGACATTATAGTCTGTGAGTAACTGACTCCTATGGCTGCTCAGTCCTTAAGCTTAGAGTAAACATTAACAAGAGTTGAAAGAGGGGGAAGGCTGAAAAGAGATTCCAGGGGGAATCCCTCCAAAAAATCAGTTCACAGCACCACTGCAAGGAAAGACAGTCCATATTTTGCAAAGCATGGCCCAGATTCTGATTTCTTTTGTAATAATATCTGCAGACAACGGAGGTAGAAGTGGAGAAGGACGTTGTGTGTTGTTATTTCTTTCTCTTCCTACAAACCAAGACATTTATATGTTTTTCACTCTTTAATGATTGCTTACTCAGTGTCTTCTAAGAAGAAATCAAACTCAATATCTGGAAAAAGACAAGCAAGAGACAACAGCCCAGCAAAATCAGTAGCCACATTTGAATCAGGAGGCTCACACTGAGCTCCCATGGTTTTCAGGATTCATTCTTGCTATAAAATGGGGAGGAGAGCCTTCCTCCAGGCAAAGTGAGATTTGAGGCTGGTTGTGCTCTAGGAAAGGCAGAAGCAGAGTCCATGAAAGAGACAGTTTGACCCCTTTGTTGTGTTGTGGCACTCTGCATGCTTGCTGCCTTTGATGCTAGGGTCATGGAAACAGAGCAGTCTCCTTGACTTATCTGTTACAGCTGCTGCTGATTGCTGGCAATTGTCTCTCATTTAAAATTCCTGTTTCACAACACATGCTGAGCTTCTTGTTTGGAATTGCTCCGTGCTCATGACCCATAACCAGCAAATGCAAGTATTTTCAGAGGAAAGAGTGTGGAAGGTTGTGTTGGATGTGCCTCTTCTCCCTCCTTCATCACCAGGCTCTTCATATAAGAGCCTTCTTCAAACGTGAAAACAGTGATACTTTTTGAAAGATGAGGCCTCATGCACAGATGTTGATGGAGCCAGGTGTATTACAACAGAGCTAGAAAAGTCCTTAGGCCTGATTTACGTCTACCTCTGGAGTTCTACCGCTGATAGCAGAAGACTTAGGATGAAAAGGTATTGTTCAGGTCTCCTCAGTACACCTAAATAAGACACACTGGAAAAGTATCAAGAATAAGGAAAGACAACGGTACAAAAAGCACAATTTTTAATGCAAATTAACCTTCCCCTGGGGAAGACAAGATATCAACAGATAACACAGCCTTTCGGAGTTCATGCGGCACGATTAGCTATGAACTATGTAGGTCCAGCAGTACTGTTGGAAGAAAGACAGAGGCTCAGGGGAAGGTGTAGTCAGAGCAAGCTGATCTTTCTAACGCTGGCCTATGGAGTGTTTAGCATTAACAGATGGTTCTTTCCAGCTATTTCCTACTCTGCCAAAATTAAATTTTAATCTCCATTCCTCTGCTTTTTTAGTCATTCTCTCCCAAAAGAGCATACACCAACAGAAGGCTTTGCTACTCTGATATATTAACAACACTCACTCCCACACACATATGTATAGGCTCTCCAAAGAGAAAGAGAAAGTCAGCCCACTCATTGCGAGGAGCCTCACAACCTCATAACAAACAGAACATCACATAGGCTGAATCCTCCACTGCTCTTGCTCCTCATCCACATACACTTCCTCTGTGGAGCTGCAGAAGAAAAACACACGCAGTACTTCAGTGGGAAGAAGAAAAGAGAACACGTGGGGATAACAGGGCAGTATGTGAGGATAATGTTCTCTCTAGTAGTTGAATATTACATAGAACACAAGACAGGAAGCATCATTATACTAGAAGTTATTTCAATAATTGAAATTAATTCTCTAATCTTACCTTCCATATATTTTTTTTTGTTCACATTCCACAGAACTGAAATATTCATCTATCATTTTGATAAGCGGCACTGTAACATCATGTAGGTGTGTTTGGATGAGATGAGAATGCAGCCGACCAGCCTAACTAGATACACCAAAACTATTGAAGTTAGACAGCAAAGAACCAGAAAAACTCCTTTAAAATAAAGCTGAAATAGAGAGGCTAGTTTCCACATGAAAAGAAGTAATGCAGACAGCTAGGTTTTCATCAAGCAAGGAAGCAGTCTGCAAAAGAAAGAAGAAAATATCACTTTTCCTATAAGTTGAAATCCTATGTTATAAATAACTTAGGAAAACACTGGAGAAAAAGTGTGAATGGACAATACTGAAACTAATGCTGTTTACCAGTAGGTAAATAGTTGTATATATGCTATAAAATATGAGAGGTGATAATTTTGTTCCTATATGGTGTCCCAGACAGTACAATATGGGATGGGTTTTAGTAACAAGCTGTACCGAAATGCCCTCTGGATTTGAAAAACTTTGCCGTTTTCCTTCCGGGTCAAGCTGTATCGTCTTTTCACACTCTCTGAATTAAAATGGAAGGGACAGATCAAAAATCCTAACATACAGCTAAAGAAAGGTTACAAATTCCTTCCCTAAAGGAAAAATCTTATGCATGCGAAAGTCATTGTTCGTACTGGGGATGTGATTTTCTCTGAAGGGAATAAGATGAACTTTCAGAAAAATGCAGGGAGACTTGATCAGAGTTGCTTTGTACTAACAATTTCAATCACCTTTGTAGAATAAATATGCAAAACCCATGCATATAGAGTGCAGCACAAAAATAAATAAAAAATAACACAAGAACTAAACACGTGCAGTGGATGTAACTATGGGAGCACAAAGAACAGGAATCTGGTATCACAGCTAAAGGGGTGGGATTTGTACTTAAAGCAGAACAGGGTCAAAGTCAGCACAGATCTGTAGCACTATGCCTTGTTAAGATTTACCTGAGCATCACTGACTGGCAAGAACAGGTAGTTTGAATAGTTACATGAACCTCAATAGAATTATACTCCAGCTGCAGATGACTTGAAAACTGGCAAGAAGTTATCACGTTCAAGTCAGTTATAACAGCCATGGATCCAACAGATGATTGTGACCCAAACATTGACCAGCACACGAGGTTATACCCTGACATTAAAAAAATAAGTTAATAATAATAATAACAACAACAAAACTGACATTCTCTTTGGAGAATGAAACAGGTCTGTAGTTTTCATCTTGACATTTCATTAACGATCCAGGTCAGTTACAAGATCCAGATTAAATACTAAGAAAAGGAAATGAGAAAAAATGATCACAACAGAAATATTGCAGCAGTAGTTTCTAAAACGTTTTGGAACATCATCACGTATCTTGCTTACAGAGAAGACATCCAGAACATGCAATGCCTTAGATCTAGAAAACTGCCTAGAGAAAGTTGAGTTAATAAAGGGAGAAGAGTATCAGGGAGTGCTGGCTTGAGAATCAGGATTTGCACTGATACCTTTTAAATTCATGACAAGGACAGCCTCCCCTGTGATTTCAGGAAACCTTTCTGAGGAAGCTGTGAGCATCCTTGCATTTACTCTTTGGTAGAATACAGAAAATACTTGGCTTCAGCTCAGTCTGAAGGAGAAATCTTTCTACGCCTTTTAATTTTATTAAAGCTGGTAAATTTCAAAAAGGGAATGGCCTTTTTGCTTTTAAGCAACTCGGGGAAGGGTAGGTGAAGATTGCATTTTCCCCCTGTATGCCATATACTACATTTATCCACAAATAGCAACAAAATGCACTGAAAGCTTGAAGCTCTAAGAAAAGATCTAACAGGTTTTAAAAAAGAGAAATAAAGACATCCAGCAGAGTATAAACTCAAGAGGTAGATTGCTTGTAAGTGTACGTGTATTAAACCCACTTCTATTTCAGTCAGTGTTTTGAAAGTCCCTCCCAATAAACAGGAAATAGACTAATGGCACTTGGAAACCAATCCAATTTTCATTGCAACAGTGTGGAGCCTCCCTTTTATTTCAGTGAAAAGCAAATGGATTCTTAGGGAAAGTATATAGCGGCAGAATGAAAATCATATAAACCAGTTCATCCAAAGTAACGTAAGTAGATCTTTGTAGGGCCTACTACTCCACTCAGAAGCCCCAGAATATATTCACTTCACTTCCAAGGACACCAAAATCTCGCTAAATGCTTGCCAGCAAAGCATAGAATAGAAGAGAGACAATGCCACAAGTGATTCTGTAACAGTCATTTCTTCTAGGGAAAAGGAAAAATAAAAGTAAAAATAATATAAGAAAAAGAAACAAACAGCCTATCAGAAGGATTTACAACCCACATGGACTTCAAACCTGGACTGCAGATTGATACAGATATAGATACCTGACAGATGCATGCACTCTGTTAATTCACATGCAACAAGAAACAGAATATTGATCCTTGCACCGAATGTTAACCGTAATTGGCCACTGTAGTTTCCATGACAGAGCTGTAGTGTGGGAGAAAAGTCCCTATTGCCTCTACAGGAGGTTTCTCAGCGACCAGCAAAACCAGAAGGTGCTGCTTTATTTCCCACTCCCTGCAGAGGCAGCACAGGTTAGGGGAACAATCAGGAACAATCCAGGCAATACAACAAAACGAACTTCATGGAGCAGCTCCCACAATGGTACAAATGCACTAAGAAGAAAATTGTTCTCGAAGATAACAGTTGAAGGAACCCTCTCTGGTGATGAGAGCTGTTGAGTTGTTTCTCATGGCCTTCAGCATGGGTGACTGAGCGTGTCCTCTCTATGTGGCCTCACTCATCAGCGTTGCTGAATGACATTTTAAATAAAACCAAAACAGCAAGGATCTCCAGCTGCCAAGATGACCCTAGACAAGCTTCATGTGCAAAGTACTGAGCCAAAGAGATAATCATTCAAAGCTTAAATTCTTCAGGAACTGTGACCTCTGAGCTTTCACGCATGAGCTGCACAGTAATTCCCAACCTTCACCTGCTCCCACTGAACTTTTGCAGTCGTTTCCTCCAATAGTAAATCAAGTGCTTGCCCTCCAGAGTTTCTCAGAAATCAAAGGCAAGTTGGGGAGAAAAGCCATCGTGTTTTACTGAGGTTGTACAACTGACAGCTTGCAGGTTTCCCTGGAACACAGATTCAAAACTTTGAAGTACTTTGCAAGTGCAAGGCAGCTGCTTCGATCTTGCTGCTCACTGTTTCCAAGTGAGCGGGTGTCACGCTCAGCACAAAGGGGTGAAAGATTGCCACTGTGGACATGGGGAACAGCTTTATGACATGAACCACTTTTAAATATGGTCCTCTGATGCATTTGCTCCATGCTTGTATATAAGCCTTTCCCCTCTCACTAGCTCTTGCTTCTCCATCAATTTTTGTTTGCCCATGGCCCCATTCTGTGATCTAAGTTTATAAATAACAGTGGGAAAGATTTTTCACAAAGACTGTTTTTAAATTAGAAAGAGAAAAGGTGAGGAGTGACGCAGATAGGCAGGGGTCCTTAAAGCCATTCTTCCTGCACCCCAGCAGCTGCTAGATAGGGATGAGAAAACAAATCTCTGCTGTTCATTGCTTAACCAACACAGGACTAGAATAAAGCCATTAACTCTATTAGCAGACACAATGGAGGGGCTGGTGGATAAAATAGCATTTTTTTGTTTTGTTTTCTGTTAATTTCTTATTAAAATCCCAACAGACGGTTTCTGGCCCATTTCTGCATCCTCACTACATATGGGCCAGAGGGGTGAGATGGTGGCCAGCCTTGTGAAGGGGAAGGTTGGATCCCTCAGCCATTCCCTCCCTGAAGCTCACAGCTTACTCATCTGATGTTCATCCGATGTCCACAGGGACATCAAGTATGTTCTTCAATAAAAATACACCTCCCTTAATTGCCAAAGTTTGGCTTTGATTTGCACTTCATTAACAATGATGAAGAAAGCAAAACACAAAAAGGACAGGTAGATTCATCCTGGTGGAGCTACAGATTTTAAGTTAAACTCTAAAGCATTAACTTTATTTTATAAAAGGTATTTAACTTGCCATAGTCCTGTATGCCTACACAGCTCCAAAAGAAGATGAGAAAGCACTGGGACTAAGACACAGTCACAATTAGAAAAGCAATCAGACATGGCCCCAAGAGAGAATACATCAGGCACCCCACAGTGATTCAATATGGCTGATGGATGAGGTAAGGTCCTACAAAGAGAAGTGAGAAAACTTCTAGAAAGAGTATAAATATCTTAAAACCTTTTAAAATTTAAATCTGTTGACCAGCTTGACCAGATAGATACTTTCACTGCTTTCAGAAGGGGGAAGTAACCAGCACAGAGGTCGTAGATGTTTCCTCCTTTGTAATTTAGTCCCTTGTCTTCCCCAGGGAAAGCACAGTCAGGCTCAAACTGGTTCTTGTTCCTCTAGTAAATGCAATGCAGAACAAACATTCTGTATTCTTTATATTTGCAGTCATTAGCCTTTTAAATTAGAGGAGAGAGTACTTGAAAGGGCACACTCTCAAGTACTTTTCCTATAGTTCAGCTCTGTTTTCTTTTTCTCTTCATAGTTTGGAACTGCCTCCTAGGAGCTTAAAAATAAACGCTGCTTCATTTTCCTACCAAATGTAACTTTTACCATTTGTCAAACACTAATTCCCTGCACCTCTTGTGCTACTAATTAAGCTTAAAATTAACATGCAAGTAAACAGCGAGAACCTCGTTTGTGCATCTGCATCATCAGAGATAACAGGAAAAGAAATGTTATGTCAAGTCCCTATCCTCAGAGCACATCTCTCAGAGCACAATAGAAAAATCAGTGAAGTTTTGAGCCCTGCTATTCCACATGGATAAGTTTAAACAACGCTGGATCTTCAAGGCAACTTTCACTGCTCCTAAAATAAAAAGAAAAGAGAAAGTCATAGTATGGAAAAGTCCACAAAAACTACCAGAAACTCTGTCTGGCATTTGCTTCTCCTTAAAATTTTCTACCTGCAGATTGATGTACACACAAAAATATCTCCTTCCAGCCACTGGGCACAGAAGCTGACAAGCAACCACCCGGGGAAGGTGTAGTTTGAAGCACTGTAGCAAAAAAAGGAGGTTTGAACTGCATCAGAAATAATAATTAAAAAAAAAAAAAAAGTCATAACACCCTTTTGCGCAGTGCAGATAACGATCTGCAGCCATATAAGCAACTGAAACAATTTAATGTTCATACAACAGCCTTAAGGCACTGAATTTTCCCCTGCTCTGTATGTCATTTTTCTATATATTGAAATGTGAAATGCGAGTGGTTTCAGAATAACAGAACTTGCTATCACTTTCCATAGATTTAAAAAACTGGGCAAAGCCCCAAACAAGAAAACTGAGCCCTGTGTCTTACTGTTACCCTAAATACTTAGCTGTAAATTTCACTTAATATATCAGTCAATTTTATAAAACTGGAAGTTCTAGTCTGGTCATCTTGTGTTGCGTATAGAGAAGTCCCAATGGCATCAAACTCTCCAATATTTTGAAAGCCATATTTTTTTTGGAGAGCAGAGAAAATTCCTTTTAATCAGTAAAAGAAGAGATTGTTCATCCCAAAGGAATCATCTGGAAGTGACAAGATCAAGATAAATGTCTAAATTTCCTCTACTTAAATGGAGGACACGTATGTACATGCTGCTCTCCGCCAAGAAGACACCGTTTTTTAGTCAGGTGAGGCTTATAAGAGAGGTCCCAGAGCTTCTGTCACTGCTGGTGTCTGAAATTTGAAGCACTCAGATAGAAACCTGACCTTGAGGTCTCCTTTCCCCCTTTGATAATTATTACTTCTCACTAAGTCTAAGAGGAGCAGTGGCAACGGCTATGATTACATGCATGAAGGAAGTATGCTAATACAATTGAAATCTAATACAATTGAAATGCTAATGGCTCTAGACAATTTCCAAGAATGTATTTTCTACCAGTCAGCAGTGAAAAAACACAGAACAGTTCTTTTCTGTCTCAGTCTACTCACAGGAGAGCCCATGAGCTGCTCCAGCCCCTTAGATACCACTGTCCTCTCTATTGTACCTTTGACTTTATTGGGATGGCTCGTACTGGAAGCACTTCCCACTGTGCATAATAGTGAGGGAATTAAAGCCATGAGTAACATAATCCCTCTAATTAAAAGTCCTTTTTAATCCTTCGATTTCTGGGACCAATCCCATCCATATTTCTGTTCCTACCACCTTCCACTGATAAATTCTCATTTCACTGGGACTTATCCGCAGAGCAGAGCATTAAAGCAGCGACTTACAATTGTGGCATTTCTGGAAGAAATAACCTTTTACTAGAAAAGTGATAGAGATGTGACCTACAGTAAGTGCCTTTATGTATTTCTAAATCTTTCAATAAACTTACAGCACGTAGCTGGAGAGGGAGGAGGATGAAAAGGCTCCATATCTTAAATGAAAAAGCTTTTCCCATTTTGAATTAAGCTCTTGATTGTTTTTCTTAAGCTTTGACATTCACAGGTTCAACTGTTTCCCAAAGCAAATTTCAAACCAGATCCTCCTCACTCTCCCTGCAGTGTCTGTGAATTGTAACATCAGAAGAGCTCGATTGTAACATCAGCTCTTGCCTCTTATATTACCCAGCCACAGAATTTCTTGCTTCTATTGAAAATACTCCTGCATCAAACTGAACAATTAGCGTTTGTCTAAAGCATATCCCTTCAGTATTTCATGTTATTTCTTAAATAAATGCAACCTACTTAGAAAAGCACTAAGAGCTGTTCTTTATAGTAACAGCCCCAATCACTTCTCCAGGCTTATATCTCCAGCTGATTTATGCCTGTTTTCTAACACAGAGCCATTTCCTTCAGCTCAGAAGGTGGCTTAGTGCCTGTCTGGCTACCTAAGTGGCAATTCCATCTCTAATTAGAAAGTACTACCTCCACTTCTCAACATGTCTGGGAAATGAACTGTTTATATCATCTCCTCTGTACAGGACCGATCGGAAAGTTTTTGGCAACCATACTGCAGTTTCCAGCAATTCACATCAGAGGCTGCGAGTAGAAAACAGTTATATTTGTGAAACTGGATGCCTGAAGAGATAAATTCTGCCCTCATTGTACGAAATTCAGGGTGACAAGGACAGGAAAGTGCCGTTAACAGCCAGGAATGGCTGGGATTTGAACCTGTTTCTGCCAAAGTGCAAGCTGACATCCTCCACTCCTACTCAAGAGGCAATGCATACAGAAGCACTTTGCTATGTCCTCATTTCTATGCAGAGTGCAGAACTTACCATAACAAGTGGCTGAAACACAAGCAGTTTTACTTCTGCTCTTGGAAACCAGGAGTCACATAAGTGCTTATGATTTCTATACCAAGAAGTAAATTTTCGAAAGGTTCCAGTAATCCTGAGCAGGGGATGAAAGCAACAACAAATGCAGCTTCCCCAGAATCATTTCATTATGTACCTCAGTGTCAAACAGCTATTGTGCGATAGCATTTGGTCTACTTCAGAGTTCACAACAGAGTCCACGGCATCCAGGTCCAACAGCAGAGATGCACAGAAGTAGCCCAGAGGGGAAAGTGGTGCATAGGGAGTGATAGGAGACCTGACAGCCTGGCTTGGAGAGCATCTCTGCAAAGGTGATGTTACAGGAAAGCAAAGACCCATATCAAACGCAGAAGGAAATAGGACTATAAATTAGGCTTCTGGGGAAAAACTCGACTTCTCTACCGATCAAAAGCTACAGAAAAGTCAAGGCAATCAACTCTGAAGAATAAAAGCGAGCCAAGCGTTTGAAGATGTGTTGCGTACAAGAGCTCAACAGCAGACACAGGGCTGCTTGTGATGAGTCCAGTGGGCATGGCTGAAATAACTCTGTTCTGAGATTCGGGTGTGGCTTTGGTTTGGTTCATCAAAAGTGGCCATGTTGGCCTTTAGCTCCACAGAGAAAAGGGATTTCTGAAAGTAGAACAAAATGTTTAAGGCAGAATATAGTTGGGTAATTTCAGACTATAAGCAAGGTGATAATTTTTATGGGAAGTGTAAAATATTCATAAACACAATAAAATGCTTGACTTTCCATCTCAAGAGAGAGCAGCAAAGAATGAGTAACATGCTGAAAGCTGCCAAAAAATAAGAAAATCAGCCCAAAGTATGAAGGGCATTACAGGAATTTGTGAGCAAGACCATTTGTTCCAGAGAAGGATGCAGCAGGCAGTAGCCTGAGACTGTAATCCCAGTCCCACTTCCAGTATCCAAAGGTATCCCCAGATCCTCTTCAGCTCCATGAATTCACCATGCATTGCCTTGTGTTATACCAATCAAACAGGCACTATCAGGAAAACAGTCATAGAACATGCCGGCCTTCAACTCTATTGGAAAGGAAATGATGCTGCTCCTCTAGAGATCCCCAGAAGGGAATTGTCATTCTGTTACATTTGCTTGCTAAATTAATTATTCAGTCTTGGAAGTATGCAAAACAATCAAGTATCAATTTTAGGATTTATTGTGGTACACTGACAGGCAGGGATGCTGCAAATCCACTAAGCACAGGTGACTGCTAGCATTTCCTCATACCCATAGTCCAGAAGACATCTGTCATCTTCGATTCATTTAACGCAAGCTATGGAGATTTCTCTTTGCTTACAAGTTGGGATACTTCCTTGCTTCCTTCCTGCTGGTTAGATAACCTGATTTTGCATTGCAATCGTATTACTGCATTGTAAGAAGATTGGGTCAATGGAGTGGAGTTCACAAGCTGTGAGCTTTGCTGAGACCTTCTCCCCAAGCATCACATAAGTTACCCATTAAAATTCAACATTTACATTGAATTTTACTTTTAGTCAGGATATGAGGCTGATGTTTCTATTACTTTTTTTGATCCAGTAGAAACAGTCTTTGCAATTAAATGAATATCTCACTACAGCGCCCTCGATCACACGTTACAGCCAAGAATTTGATACTGAAACAAAGCAGAAAAAAGAGGAAAACTAATCAAGCTCTTTACATTGTTCATGTTGTGAAAAGTGTTCCTATGGAGAACAGTGGCATACCTGTGAGATATAAATGCAGGCTAAATACTCACCACTTCAATAATTTAAGGAGTAGGTAGGCCAAGTCTTCAAAAGCCTAATAATCATGAAAATTCCAGGAACTACTGGAGAGTCACAGAGCCAGACCTGCTAACCACAACATTTGCATACATGTGATTACGATTGCCTACGTAGCATTCCACACAGACCCAGCCTCGCTGCCCACCTAAGGCAGTTCTTCCTACCCTACCTCAACAAGCCATCCATAGCTGCAAATTTGGAGACGAAGCTTGGCACCGTCTCTAATATCTGGATGAACGCGCTATGCTTTATGGAAACAACACCAGATTATAACATTATTTTTAAAAATACTCTTCTTCCATTTGAACAAAACAACTCTGAAAATTTGAGTTAAGGTACCTGTGCTCTCTGTCATGTCCCCAACCAGACATTGACACTGCAAAATGAAACATGACAGAGCTGTAATGCAAGCTGTCTATTCACTTCATGTGTTTTCCATTCTATTTAAGATGGCACGACAATGAAGGAAGAATCCAATGCAGGAGGACAGGAAGAACTTTCTACCAAAGGAAAACCATTTTCTCTGTAATCCTTAAGTCATTTCAAAGTTAATATATGCACGTAAGAATTTTTGTTCCTGTGCATAAGCCGCCCTCTGCTTTTACTAAAAGTTTCAAAGTCATTAGCTATCAAAAATGCACCTATCTTTTGTATTGCAGAACATTATTTTCCATATGATAACTGTATCTCACAGTGCCTTAAAGTTTAACTAATAGTTGCAGTTGGTTCACTAATCCAATCTGGCCAAAAACGGCACTTTCATATTTCACTGTAAGTTCAATGGCTTGTGACAGAACAGCTGGGACATAATTCTGCTGTTGCATGGGCTTTTAGTCCTCTTTTGGAAAGATAATCAGTTTGCAGGATTCCCTTCTCTTGCCCATCAAATAGAGACTGTTCTTTCAGAGTATTTGATTTTGTGGGGGGGGAGAGGGGGGGGGGGGGAATGACAATTAGCTGGCTCAGGGATCTCAACAGCTCTCTTACTGCCTTTCTGATTGGTTTCCCTTACATCAGTCTTATCCCACCTGCCCCGCACCTCTTCTGTTCTATTGTCTCTCCATTATGTTCCCAGTAGGCCCACATTTCAGTATGTAGCAAGCAGGGAAAGCAGGACAGGCTGGAGTGATGTACAACAAGCCCCAGCCTTGCCCAAAGAGGTCCATAAATCCCCTTTCTACTATTTCTCCAACTGAACCCATATATTCTTTTTTACTAGACCAAATACAAATCTCCACCTTTTGTCTTTAAAGGTCCTACATGAATCTGCCTACAATACAACCTCTTCCTGCTGCTTCTTTCGTGCTCATTCCACCCAGCTTTCATCACCCAGATTTCTAATTAACACCTGCAGCATCACTGCACTGACTCCATTCAAGCTGCCTTCACATTCAGCACAGCTTCTTGCTCCCTTAGATATGCATGTGAACTTACTATCACTTTCTTTTCCCTCTCCTTTTTCATATTTCCCTCTTCCATCTTTTCCATATTGAAATGATCTTGAATCTGGTTTTGAGAGGAGGATTTGACCACATGGAAGTGTTCCTACACTTCTTGTCTCTGAACAGGCAACTCATGGACAGCAACAAACAAGTTGGTCTGATTTATAGAGGGAGAAATGACTCTGCCTCACATTTGAACCAGGCTAGGAACACATTAGCTAACTTCGAGATGTCACACTCCAGTTAATTTGTATATTTTCTAAATCTGTGTCCTAGGGCAAGAGTTTTAGGGCAGACCCAGGGGTGAAGATTGTGACAAACCATGAGTGAGTATGAAGCCTTGATACCATACCTTGATAACTTCTAATAGTATCTACACCAAAAAAAACAAAAAGCAAAGGTTGCATTGATTCTACCATCAAATTGCAGAAATGGAGGGTTTCTTTTGTAGGCACAAGACCTATAGCAGTGATGTTTGTCACCAGCTGTTGCTACAATACTTATTTCAACCAACTGCTGGGCCAGCTGTGATTTGTGACCAATGACTGTGCTTACAAAAGGTTTGCAGTGTGGTTGCGTTGCAGATCATGTTGCTCTAGTGAAAATAAATTATGATAACACGATCTTGTCCTGGCCAATGCAGGTTGCCTGTACTTTGTCAGCCATATCAACATCAATACAACTGCCTTAGCCAGCAAGCACCACCTTTTAGGTCTTACTCTCCTTGAAAGTCAATGAGACATCAGCTTCACATTGTCTATGTGACATCAAAACTGGGCTGGTCTCCTCTGTTGTTTGACACTTTTGACAGTATAATTCGTATTTCCTTTCTAAAGTTTCTCATAGTTACATGGTTTAAATTAAAAGTCGGTAAAAATGAATCACTGGAGCACTGGGAGCCATCCCCATGTGAACAGTTACAGCATCCAGGCTCTTTCCTGCATTCAAGGAAGGAGGCAATACTGATAAGCTCCCACTCAGCTATTCTGCTTGACTGTTCTTAACCCATTTTAACCTCGTGCTTAATCCTCCCCTCTTGTACATTCTTCTCCAGAATTGTCACTTCATTTTTTTTCCCTTTACAAAAATAAAAATCCCACCTAAAAAGTCTCCCATCCAAAAAAAAAAGTCGGAAAACGTCCTGCTGCTCACACTTCACTGTGCTAATTCCCTGAGCTGGTATAATCAGATTAAAAAGTTTTGAAGAAATGGATCATACAAAGACCAGGCTTTTATTATTATAGAAACAGAAGAATAGGAGTAAAAAAAAAATTTGAGTATAAGCAGTGAAAATGCTTCCAAAGGATTAGCTGAACCCTGTTAGCAATGGTGCCAGGGAAAATACTTGATTATGGATGCTAAGCAATGGCTCTTTATTATTTTCACTAAAAAAGAAAAAAAAAAAAAAAAAACGAAAGATTGGAGCCAAGACTAAAACGCCGTTGTGCCTAACTCTGCCCGTTCATTGAGATAGAAGATCCCTGTAAAAGTATGGTATGTGAAACTGAATCTCAGAAAAGCAAATCTTTCACAGACCAAAACTAGAGGGTAACTGCAAGGGACCTGACTTTAAACCAGTGCCGAATTTTGTAGCTGGGCCCTTGAGTTGAATCTTTGGGACATAGAAGAAACAGGAAAAAAGAATCATTCTTTTGTGTTACTGTGGTCACAAGTTTGAACATAAACTAGAAAATTCCAAAAACAAAAGCTGAAAAGATCAGGGTTCTTTTCAGTGAAAAGCTGACAGAACGAACAAGTCCATTTACGTTAACATTTCTGGCAGATTTTGAAATACAGCTTTTCTCCTACACAAATCATAGAACATTACAGAAGAAATCTGTATAACAAAAAGAACAAACATCTCCTGGATGAGCCAACTCAGTTAGACTGTAGTCATGGGAGGAATAAAAGCATTTCAGTGCCCAACGCTAATTTTGTATTGATTCAAAGTTGTTTCACACAACGCACAGTTATCTTCAGATCCGCCCCTTTCAATCACAGGTTATGTATGGGCAAACACTAGGAAATGTGCTCTAAAAGATTCTTGCCCTAAGTGGGGGAAGGTAATACGACCCAGGCCAGAAGATTTCTACCATCTCCCATTTAAATCTGTCCTTCGCAAATGGCTTGACAAAGCTGAGCAGCAAGTTCAGCTCAGCTTGCATTCCTGTGTCCTGAACTACTTAACATTTTCAATAAAATGCATGGCTTCATCATTTTATGTACTGAGAGCTCCATTAGCTAAGGCAGTCAGTGACACATCACATAATCCAGTAGCACGTAGGTGTAGTTTTTGCCAGAGGTTTCTCACTCAAAGAAGAGCTTACTAAGAGGCATTAATTACATTTCTCTCTTATTTCTATACACACTGACTTGTTTCTGCTAGCTTTTTAAATGAAGATAAAAATCTTGTATTCTTGCACTATATATTTGTTTGCTATATATGTATATACGCATATTGGGGTAGAAAATTAAGATTTTTTGTCTAGTTTTATATACCCTCCTGCACTAAGCAAGTTCTTGATTTTACGAGTAATAGCAATGTCATCAAGACTATTCCTATGTCTGTGTAACAAGCATGATTCATCACGTGGGACTGTAAATCCCTGTAAGAGATGTATTTGGGTTATCTCTCTCAACACTTTTTGTTGCACGTAATGGTGATGTAACCAGACAAAGCATCCTAAGGTTTCCTCAATATGCATTCTCCTTGCTGCCAGAGGTCACTGTCTCCAAGATCACCTTCAAGGAAGCTGCATTTGGTGTACATGATGGTAAGAGACCTTTTTGCTTGAGTGAAGAGAGACAATGCACTTAATGAACAATCCACTACAGTTTTATAATATGTTTTGATGTGAAACATACAAATGACAACCTATTTAGAAAAGGAATACACATTATTTATTCTGTCCAATATTTTCCATATTTCGTGTGGAAGTCATCTGCCACTCATTTATCCAGAGCATAGAACCAGGAACTGATTGGAAGAAGAATTTCTGGCCTTCCAGATATTATTTTTAGCTAGTATTTTATTTGAAATAAGTCACGATTTGTTATTCTCTTATATTTCACAGTTACCCCCATTTAACAGAGTACACAGGAAACAAGGGACTCTGACAGACCCTGAGCACTTGTCAAAGACCTCCAGTGAAAAAATCTTCAAATCGCATCTTCCACGGAGCTCTAAAGCTCTCTAAAGAACACTTTCCCTAACCTGAAAGTAGGTATTTGCTACTTTTGCAACATTTGCTGGATCTTGCTGTCCGTGGGTTATTCTGACTACTTCTTGTTCAGCTCCTAGAGCACTGTGAAATTCATACTCCCTATTTTCAGAAGACTTGGATTATGTTTCCTAGATCTTCTAGAGTTCATCTTCTGTGGTATCTTAAATTGCTCAGCATTTTATTTGAATATCTCAAAAAAACATGTTCATAACGCTCCAACTGAGATGTAAGCACTGCTGACCAGAGTGTGTGTGAAAGTCTCTGCACATAAGCTTTTCTAGATACATCTCCAAACCTAACATATTGGTTTGCAATAGTATGTGACAGTAAGCCAAGGGTCATGCAGATTTCACAAAAAGATAATGATAATAATATTACAATCTCCTTTTCTTTCTGAAATGCTAATATCTGGAAAAAACTTTGCCTCTGGGATTTGACAAATTAGTTATCTTTAAACACCGCAATTTTGACAACAAAAAAAGTCTAGTATTTGTAACATTTGTTGTGAATTTCTAAAAAGTTCCTTTACTAGCTCAGTTTGTACATATTAAACAAAACAGTGTCTTCTTGAGGAAAGCTGTCTAGAGGCCCTATCCTTTAGCAAACTTCATCCCCCACATAATTCCATGTAGGACAAGCACTTCTGCTGCAAGCACAAAACAGACTCAGTGTTTATCTATTCCCACTCCCTCTGACTCTGCCAGAATTATAAAACAGGCCAGTTTCTCTGTTGGGATCAGGGCTGTCTTCTTCACTTAGGTTTACGCAGGAGACTGTTAATGCACAATGTTTTGCTCCCATAATTAGGTTAGTCAGGAGCATGAAATGAAGTCATACTTCTAAGCTGACCAAATTAAGCTTGGCAATAAAATGAACCCTGTATCTATCTCGTAGTGCTGAAACCCCTCACTGGGAGATTTGGCAGCTCTGTGCTAGCATTGCGTTCTTACATCTTGCTAGTTAAGAGTTTAGAAAGTTTGAATTCAAACTGCTGGTCTTGCTAGTTGTAAAATGGATGCTGAGGATTCCTGATTCAGGCTTTTAAGTCTCTCAGTTACTATTTAACAGTTCATGGCCAATCACCTGCTTTTCTGGTAGGTTATGATGAATAAGAAATGCAATTAGGTGCAATTTTACAAAGCTACCCTTGTAATGACAGAAACACAAGAACACAATTTGGGAAGAATATGAAATAAACCTAGAGCAATGAAAAAGGTAAGTCAAACTGCAAAGAAAGTAAGTGGCAATATAATGTATTTGACAAGCAGAAATATCAAAGCTAATAAGGTGCAGCTGTGCGAGGCAGAGGAAGCTATGTTTCATTTTGAATCATTTATAAGAAGCCATTCAATTGCCTGTCACCATATTAGCATATTTAAATAGTTTTAATCTGATTTCACCACTCTGATTAAAATTGCTGACAAGGATGGAAAATAACGATGAACAGAATCGAGCAGAACAAATACTGTGACTGTAAATGGGCTTACAGAGGCATTAGGAATGGCAGCATACCTAATACAACAGCAAAACCAGACCACGAGGGAAAATCTCAGGAGGCAAAATTACAAGTGAGTGTGTCTCAAAACCATTTTCCCTTTCTCAATTTAATTCATTCTTTGAATTAGATTATAGTTTTAGCAGATATGGAAGGGGCAGAAGATACATGCATCATTCAGAAGGCAAAGCTTAAGAGATATTGTTTCTCAAGCAATTTGCTCAGTGGCAGCAACTCCGATTAGTCCTGCGCAGCCTGAGATCTGTCGATGGGTAGGGTTAGCTGGCACATCTCTGATTCTGCCAGAAGTAACTGAAGCAAATTGACAAGTCCTCAGAAACATTAGAAGCTTGAAAATTCATGAAAAACTTTTGCAAGTTTAAGAACTAAGAATTTAAGATTTAATTTAAGAATTCCCCATGATCTTAAATCTTGGAAAATCGGGTGGCATTTCAATGGATAACTTAAAATCATAGCAAGTAAGGCTTTTAAGGAAAAGCAGCAATGGCTTTTGAAGAAATTGGAAGACCTGAAATGCCTTCAGGTCTCCTTCCTGCCTGCCCCCAAGTAATTCAAGTAAAGAATAAACTTCAATTCTTAAGCAGAGTGGTGCCGACAAATTAATTTCCACATTAACAACTGATATCATGCAGAGTAGCGTTCACAGTGTGTAGGAAGTTCCTCAGTATTCCCCAGTGTCTGCAAAAGGCTATTTTGAGCTGCCAGGTTTCTGAAATCCCTCCTCCTGAGTTTGCAGCAGGAGCAGCTGCTGTTTCTGGAATCCAAGAATCACAGACACCAGTGGAACTGCTTTCCTCAAGGACTCCCTTTCCTTCAGGCACCGCTGCCCCAGGCACCATGCACTTGCAGTGAGAAGACATCTGTTCCAGGGACTACTCCACAGAGCCATCAATTTTTTATTATTAAGCACCCCAAAGCACTGCAGCATCTTCATATTGAAAGCACACAGAGGCCCTACCTACATTGATAGGCCTCCAAAACAACACTGAAAACCTGCCTTCATCCAACGTTATCTCTTATTTTTTTAATTTATTTTACAGCTATGGTAATTAAGCCCATGGTCTAGGTTTCTGGCTCGCAGCCATGAGACCATTCTTCCTCTCCTCTTTTGGGTCTAAGAGCCCTTGGAGTCTTGAAGAAACCGGCATCATTTTGCTTGCTCATACCAGGAGCGGATGTGGGACAACGTCCTCAAGCTTGGATGCCACTCCAGGGTTCATTTGAGGTTGGAGAAATTCAGACCACACTCAGTGCCTGCATCTGTCCTCCCATGTATATTATGGATTTGTATGCTTAAACTGAAGGAAGGCATGGTGAAGCTCCGTGGGATGGTAAAATAAGCAAAGAGAAACCAACTGATATTCAATCAGAGACAGAAGAAACACATACAAAAAGAGATTCCCTTTATTCTTGCAGCTCTACCTTCCTTTGTATCTTTTTTTACTGAAGATTTTTCCATTCAAAACGACAGAAAGCAATATGTCACTGAGAACAGAAATGACAATTGCAAACTGTAGGTGTTTTCACTAGAAATTGCCAACACAAATTTTGACATCTCTCTCCAAAGGAGGCCTTTCAAAAAAAAAAAAAAAAATTATGCCCTGGAGGATTTTGAAAGCTGGTATATTGCAATAAAATATGAAGCAGTACAAGGCTATATAAAATTTATGGGGCACCTTTTATGAGAACATCCCAAAGGGCTTCATATAATAGCTATAAAATAGTAAAACACATCATGGCACAGATTTAATTTTTTAAAAGGCAGAATATATATTAATGATTTACCATCATTCCTCTTCATTGGAGGTATAAGAACGCTAATAAAATGGTTCTGTCTGAAGTTAATTCAGGTGAAAGACATTTAGTCTCTGAATACAACTTATTTTTATAAATTTAATTGGTTGATTAAAATAATACTGGAAGAAAAAAGAAAAAAACAAAAACAAAAAAGAAAGCAGATACATGTTTCAGTTAGGAAGGGTTTCTGAATTATTAGCCACTTATTTCTTCAGCATTCCCTCAGACTATGTAGATCTAGCTATCACAAGCTTATAAACGAACAGTTTAGCAAACACCTGGGCAAAGAATGCTACTGTTGAAATGTGCACCTTTGTACCATTTAACCTGTCCAAAATATCACTACTAATGCTGATGAGTAAACAAGTACAAGAGTCCTAGCAAAGAAAGGCAAGTAAGAAAAGCAATGAAAGATATCTAATCCATGACAAACAGAATCAGAAATGCATTAGGTCACTTGTAGGTCTCTTTACTGGTACTGCTATAAGTTATTCCTACCCATCTCCTCATCACCCATACCACCTCACATAATATAAACGGACCCTAGCTGTGCAGTCCAGAGCTTTCCTCACACCTGCAAAAGGGCCACTGTTCCCTGCTGAATCTGTCTTTTATGTACTTTTAAATGAGAACTAACACCAGAACACTAGGATCAAGACTGAACTGCAATTTCTGCAAGAGTTGCTTGAAGAAAGATAAGCCAAGCACAATGCAACGCACAATTAATAGGCTGAATATGTTATGAACTGACCTCAGGGAATAAAAAGAAAAAGAATGGTGCCTGTTTTCTAGCTCTTTGATATAGAAAAGAGGTCAAAGCTAGAAAAAAAAAAAATATCAAAGAGCAAAGTAGAAACATCAAGTCAGATGGGACAGAAATTATTAAATGCATTAAGAATTGTGAAAGCTCAGCAACTGTATTTATCTGCTTCTGTATGCTTAATTTAACACTGAAGTCACCACCTACCCACATACTTAAGAGAAGATACCAAGGGATCTGTAAGTATGCAGAGCAACCTGGGCAGCCCTCTGGGCTGCTTCTGTCAGCAATCTGTTTGAGGAAGGTTAGTTGGAAGAACCAGAGGTTCTGTTTTCTAAACTCGAAGGTCCTTCATTCATCCCACCACTGGAAATGAGCTGAAGGACCCCTGCAAGGAAGTGTCCAGGAACCACAAGCTCTGATCTTGAAGCGGCAGTCTAGGAGCTGAGGAAGCCATTTGCAGTAAACAAAACCTAAACTTACCTGAGAAGCTTCCAGGATCTTTAAAGATCAGCATAGAACATACCCCATATCCTTGAACTTGGTGTGATATTTGGCAGGGTCTGGAAAGACAAGGAATGTCTACAGCAGAGCTTGTACTGAAACTGCTGCAGTTGCAGTTATGAGGGATATGAGCTACAGTGTTTCTACCTGGACACCCCTGCTGTGTAGACCACTGTGAATGAGATTAGAAGTACGACAGCCGGGCATACCCATTGGCCTGGAGAAGACCTCTCACAGCCACAGTCGGCAATATATGGGAAGCAGGACCATGTGCAGGATGGTTTTTGCACCTCAGAAAGACAATTCTCACTGTGTACATGTTCTTCTGGCCACCTGCGTACTGCCTTAGAGTGTAAAGACATGCACTCAATACCCTCTGTTCCCAGTCTCCTTATAGAGGAGATGCATTTGTTCTTTTGCCTGGAAAGCACTGTAACAAAATAAGCACTGGGATTCCTTCTCTGCTCCTGCAAAAGGTCTTTGGAAAAAAGCATCAGATGAATCTTAGTCTTTTGCAAAGGCAGATTGGAAATAGTTTCACAATATGGTAGAAAGTCAACACAGCCAAGACTGGTGTGCTGTTTCTCCATATCGTTAGGTGGAGTTATAGAATGCCAAATCCTTCAAACTAGATAAAGCTTTCAATCCCAAAACTTTCTGTATATTTGCTAATAGGAAGGAGAGATAACTCCCACTGTCACTGAAGCCCTTCTGAAGGCCACACGAGCCAAGAGTTCTCTAACGACAAAGGACATATATTGGTCAACAGGAACAAACCTAACCTGTAATAGGACTTGTCAGCCAGGATTTTATCTAGGAGGCTTAATAGTCCTGACTGATCTAAAAAGCTGTAAATGAATGAAATCTGTATGTTTTACAAAAATCGGTAAGTAATCAGAGCCCTGCAGTACCGAGATGATAAGCTCAGAGATAAAGCATAGGAGAAAGCTCCTTATTGCTTAATCCTCTACTCTCAAGCAAGCCAAGCGTAAAATCCTTTAATCAAATCTAATAACCTGGGATAATCTTCAAAATAATGACTGCAAGGAATAACCTATTCCTGCATTCATTAAATCCTGAGATTTTTAAAAAGCGGCTTTTCTTTAGCAGCAGTGTTAAGGTATTCTCACATGTTGCATTATTCATAACTTCCCACAAGTAATAACAAATATTAAAATACAAAAACATTTGATTACGCATTCTGATTGTGCTCAAAGTTGCATTCTCAACAGATTACAGCTGCCTTCTGTGGAAGAGAGTAAATGCATGCATGTGTAACAATACCAAACACTGAAACTTGAGGCTTTTGTCTTGAGAATATCTTCCTATATATTAGAAATATTAATTGCTCATGAGAACAGGTGTATTAGGAACAAAATTACCTTTCTTTTCCTTGTTTCCCTGTAGGTTTTTTAGTTGCCAAACTGTTTGAAGACATTGGGTTTATCTGTATTAGGTAATCTACAGCAGCATTTTTTTCTAGGAAACTATCTACAAATATTTTAGAGAACTGAGAGTACACAACACTGACACATGTTACCCTTGTGGACAATTTTAGTGCATATCACACTCTACTTTAACAAACAACTTCAGAATATCACAAAACCATCTATATCCCCTCTACAATTAGATGTAAGATGACAGACATGTTCATCCTAATTCCCTGGTCAACTTCCATCTTTTGCAATCCTATCTTCCCTAAGATGCTCTTTCCTACTTACTCAATACTGAAGGACAAAGAACATTGAAAAAAATTCTCAAAAGCTGGGAAAACTGATTTCGTTTCATGATGTGGACAATTTTTTCTGTATTACAAACAAATGATAAAAGACATTTATTTTTCTCACTAGTCAATTGTGAAGTAATCACTGTAGAGAACATAGTATTTACCCTTAAGTATTCTCCAGAGTTAAACTGTTTTCAGCCAAAGACTTGATTATTTATGAATTTCACTAGTTGTCTGTGTAACGTGAACAGTCAGCTACGCCATGTGATATTATCTCTCTTTTCAGTGACTGTATGTCTAAAATTAAAGACAGGGCAACAACAAATGATCACTGTGAGCATTATTACTATTCATTCTGATGTTGTCCTGTTAACAATCCAATATGACACTAGCATGATAAAAGGTAACTGCCTCCAAAGAGTGATGTAAATAAAAATCTTATTTAATCACACCGTAGCAAGTTAGGCTAGAAGAAATCCAAGAGGACATTGACTGGCCCATCCATCTGCTTGCCTAATGCAGGTGCCCCACCAGCATTCCTGATGAATATTGTACTCTTAAACCAGCTGATGAAGATTGATGGGGTCTCCACAGCTCAACTTGTATCTTTGCTGCAGGTTAGTTCCTTTCCCTTTCTCCATTTTAAAAATGCATTTAGAGAAAACACTCTCCCTTTCCTTTAAATAGGAAAAATCTTTGCACAATTTCCCTTCTAAGGCCATCCTATTGCTAAGTGGAAGGATTAATTACTGCACACTGTAGACTGTACTCCTGTTCACAATCCCCCCAGTCACACTAACTGTTTTGTAAAAGCTTGCATCATTCGCTTGTGCCTAAGCTTGCAATCCTCCATAGCCTATTCACCTGTCTCTGAATGCCCGGTTTCATTCTCATCTTATATTCACATACCTGATCATTCAAACATACATATATACTCATTCCCTATTAAATAACACCAATTATTTTTTTTTACATCATACCTCCATCCTGTCAAGATTATGATCTGCATTGCAGTGTACTGATAGCGGTTGTTATCTCTACCCTTTCCATCATACATGTCAGTAACCAAAACAATGGGCAGAACTGAACTCAAACTCTTGAAGAACCTCACTGACAATAACCTACCTGTCAACATGAACTCCTTGTGTGCTACATTGTTCTCAGAGTATTGATCAGACTACAGCCACTTCCTCTAGACCATTGTTCATCAGCATCCATCCACCAACCAGGTATAAAATTTCCAACCATCCTCAAAAAAAAAAAATTGAAGACTGATAGAACTGCTTTGACTAAATCTTTACATATCCCAGAAGGCTCAAAAACTCCCTCTACTGCATTTCTCTCCCTCTCTAGGTTGGCCTCTCACTCCTTTGAACACTCGTATTAATAGTGCTACACATCTGATTGCAAGTGATTACTTGGACCAATGATTCACTTGGACCAATATAGAATACAGCATTTGTTGCTTTAGGCTTTTCCAAATCTTCTGTGTATTAAGTATCAACATTTGGACTGATCATAACAAATACACTTTACTATTTCTTCTTACTTTATGTCTTGACCTTTCTGATTTGGCCACTGAGAGCTCTTGTGATGTCTTTATTCTCCTTCTGAGTAGTCTGACCTAGTTACTACTTTCTCTGTACTTTCTTCCTGTGTTTGAAGTCAATAAAAAGCTCAAAACTCAGCCCAGTTGATCTCTTACTGACTTCTTATCTCTCCTCTACAATGAGAGAGCTTTATTAAAATTCTCCTTTAAGGAACTGCCAGCTTTCTTAAATTCCCTATTCTGTCAGGCTTGCCTCCCAGGAAACACCTACAAATTTGTTGAAATTTTCCTACTTGAAATCCATTGTTGCTGTTTTGCTACATGCTATTCAAGTCCTACAAATCATGAATGCATCATTTCATGAACATTCTCAGCTAATCTGTCCTTTTCATCTAGACATTGTTCAAGAATCTGTTTCTTCATATTGATCAATATCTAATTAAAGTTCATCCTACTTTACTTGTTTTAATTATCTTTACTGATGTACATCAGAACCACATTCACAGAACTTGCTAAGCACAATCTGAAATACTTTTTTGTAGCAAAAGACACGTAGTAAATAACCTGTATTAAGACTTTCAGCTCCTTCTGCTCATTCTTCACCCTATCCACATTATAGCAGTTGATATCTGGTCGTAGAACTCCTTGAACAACCCAGCCTGGTTTTTACATCCATCTAGGTCATCATTGTTTATGCTACTTCTGGAACTGATTAATTCCAAGTCAGAGATCTTCTCCAGTCTCCATTTTTGCTCGTACACTTGTAGACAATTGCTCTCAGGTGAGAAAAACAAAGGTCTCCTAGCATGGAGCCATGTATATATTTCCAAAATGCAAATTAGCATTCTCTGAACATTGACCCCCAACAGAGTGGGCTGACAACAGCACCAGCTGTGCCTTTGTTCCTCTCACCCTTGCCTCTCTCCAGCTGCCTTATGGCCACTTTGGCCAGCAGTTTTGAAATGTTCGCTGGAGAGAATAAAATCCCTGTGATACAGGAAACCTGAGCAGGTCACTGAAGTTAAAGCTGTATATGCACACACTGACCTCAGGAGATCATCTGAATTCAGCAGTTCATTGAAAGTGTTTGGCTGCTGAAGAGAGACAGGATGATCCACCAGCTGGAGCACAAAAGGGCATGAGGTAGACAGAAGAAAAAACATATTCACAGAGAAAGTGCTGTGAGAACATTCAGCTCTGGACTGGGCAAGGCCCTGGGCAACCCCATCCAACTCTGGAGTCCTACCCCAGCCTCATCTGTCTGTGATTACATGATTTCCTGCTTCACGACAACTGCCTTTATGACAGGAAGCAGTTCATTGAATGATTTTTTGAGACGCTTAAATCTTAAATATCTTCGAGGACATGGACATTGTCTTCACAGCTCATCTGCAGTTGTGAAGAACGTTTCCCTGATGCAATGAAGGCAAGCAAATAAGGTCTCCACCAGGTTTAAGGACAACAGGAGCAGAATTTCATTCATTTCTTCCATTATACCCCAGCAAAAATTTCTTCACACATCAGTTGTTTGAAGAAAGTCTCATCTACTTCTTCATTGTGTAAATGTACTGTATTCCATGAAAATTCATGCAGAAAATCAGCAAAGCCTAGAGCGCAGTCTGTTACTTATTATAAAAAGCTGCAATAAGGAGGAAACAAAATGAAGAGACAAATTTAAGAACCCATTCCTCTGAAGATGGGGTCATAAAAGACTTTCTTATTAAAAAACTGACAGGTTATAACTATTAAAAAGCAAGTCCCTAAGATCTACTGGGATGGATTTAACATTACTGAAGTCAACATAAGTACAGACACACATATATTTAGCAGAAAAGAAAAGTTACGCAGAGCCCTAGAGAAAGGTCAAGAAGATCTATCTATAAGTTTCTGTAAGCAAAATTGGGAAGAAAATGCAACAAAGATGTATCTGACAATCTGCAAAGGATGGAGAGCAGGAAGCAATGCCAGCAACCCAGCAATCAGCAGGAATACAGGAAGTGTCCCTGTTCAGGGAACTGTGCAAACAATGAGGAAAAAAGCTATGGTGTTGTGAAATCACTATGTCCCAGTGTACAGAAAAGTCAGTAAAATGCATGTTTTAAACACAAAAGATTATTTAAGCATCGTTCTTAAGACAACTTGTTAATGAAACAGCACAAAACTTTCCAGCTTGGTGCAGAGGGACAAGTACACATAGCTAAAGAAAGTGGAAGACTACAGTGCAAGCACACTCTAAAGGAACACGTCCAAAGAGGCTTCACTGAAGGGACTGGGATAGAGTATGCCCATAAAATACAAAGGAATTAGAGTAAAGCCAAGAGATCTGAAGGCAAATAAAGAAAGCAGCCAAATTATACGCATTAAGAACTGCTAAATTTCGTCAACATAACCTGTACATAGCGTAGAATACACAAATGACCAAACACAGTACATATGTAAAGTCACAGCAGATCAGAAAAGACATGGAGACTGTGGCATCTGCTACACAGAAGTTCCTAGCAGCCTTAAGAGAAAGTCTATGAAAGACAGCAGGGGGCATCAATCAGAGAAGAGGCAAATCAACATATCTGGCTTCATCTTGGCTGTCAATGAAAGATAAAGACAATGCAACATCAAAATGAACAAAAATCTTTTTCATGCTACCTAGAAAAACTAGTGAACCTTCCTCACATAGGACTATTTGGGGGAGGGGGGGGGAAGGCTTAACAAGTGTCAGATATGGATAGTCTAGGTGTACCTATGCAACTCTGCCAGAAGAAAGGAAGCCACCTAGTACATTTCAGCCGCAGAAAAACTCTGCACAGTTTCCAATTCTGGCATGCTCCTGGTCAAAATACAGAAGCACCAAGGTTATTAGTGGGGGGAGCTGAGCATTCTTCTTCCCTCAACCCAAGGCCATGAGATGCAGCAAAGAATTCAAAGCTCTCCCAGTTTCTATGCTGTGAGGAATGGAAAACTTAAGGTGCTAAATCTAGGATTAGAGGTGGAGTTCTTGTATCCATGTCCACCTCACCATTGTACAGTAGGATTTAAACATTCTGCTGGAATGTTCTCATCTCCCAACGAAGTTCACTAGATGTGCCAAACATCATTTGTCTGAAAAATGTGAAAGGGCATGGTAAGGGCATAGGCATTTGAGCTAGAGCAAACTCTCCAAATGACTGAAGCAAAGGTTCTCAGCCCACAGAAGACCAAATCTCAATATCAAGCAAGAGCCATGTTATCCTCAGGGGAAAAATATCTTTTCCCATGAATCTCTTTTTCAAGCAATATTACATGACAAGAATGAAAGATAAAATGCTTAAAAAAAAAACAAACAAAAAAAACAGGAGCAAATGAAGGCTCTCTGTAAAGCTCACAGAAGCTGTGCTAGGATAGTCAATGGGCATTGATGCTATAGCACTGAAGAAAGAATCTTTTGGCATCAGTTGAAAACACCAATTTTTCACCTATTGAAAGATATCAAACTCTTCACAGTAGGAGCACCGAGGGCTGGAAAGAACACTGCAGCAGAATCAGAGTAGGTTGTATGTTAGCCTCTTACACACCCACAAGTCTGAGAGCTAGCTGAATACGTGTACACAAACTGAAATAGATGGTACATTTGCTATATTGAACTAAGCAGGGGTCTATGAATAACATTTCCTAGTTTTCTCTGGCTGCAGCTTCAGAACAGAAACTAATCAATGAATGTTGGCTGCAACACCCAAAAAAGAGAAATTCTTACACATATCTCTAAAGAGGATCTTGCAAATACGGAAGTACTTCATCACAACTGATGTTCAGGTTGGGTACCATTACTAATGGCACAACCACTTTCAAGAGCAGTTAATGACCTGAAACAAGCAGTAAAACTGTGCACACATGATAAAAATCTTTGCATCAAATCTGCAAGTCTGCAAGATGAAGCAGAAACAAATCGCTCAGGAAGAAACATTACAGATAGAAAAGAATCTGCCTGTGTGCATATTCCATCTATCAAAATACCAACATTGTTGTCTGGGATGTTTTTCAGAGATGAACAAACCAACATCTGTGGTGATGGGAAGAGAAATACAAGAATAAATACAAGAATCAGAAAAATGAAATGAATAGGCATTGAGAAATTGCTAACAGAACAGATGCTGAAAACAAAACATAAGAATTAAGAAAACTGTTTCCACTATTTAAAGAAAAAGGCAATTATTTGGCAAATGGACACTGTCAGCCAAAGCTATCAAGTTCCAGAGTCATTTTCAATCACAGTCAATAATCAAAGATGAAAACAAGACCTCTTTGGAAATCCAGCTCTTGAGAGACCTCAGAATTCGAGGGAAGCAAGTGAAAGGACAGATAACTGTCCTTTCTAAAAGAAGGGGTGGGAAAACTCCTGCACTGACAGCTCAGCAATTCATCACCCCAGAAGACTGCAGAACTCCAGAAGACCTTGGTCCCTAAGAGGATAAGACACATTAGAGCTGCATGAAAGACAGGTGAAGGGTTAATGTTGTTGGATTCATTACAGCTTATTTTGTTTAACAACATTTTATTTAGAAAATATAGAACAAGATCAAACGACAGACAAAACAAGCAAGTTTTCCCAGAACAGAATCTTCCTTTTCCTATGATTTCTATATGTTGTGTTTTCTGCAAGAGTCCATGCTCAAGTAAAGCAGAACAGCACTAAGCCTAGCCATAATGCATTGCTTGTGAACAAGTGTTTCATAGCCTCATCTCCACACAAAATTTCCTTCATTTACTTGTATAAAATTATCTGTGGTGGTCAAAAGGTACAGCCCAGATACATTTTTTCCTGCCGCTTTGAGCATTGCACAACCACCATGGTCATTAAACAGAGTGCAAAAAACTATAACTGTGATTAAAGTGCTGTTTCACAGCAAAGTTCTGCAATAGCTGCACACTGCTCCTGGAGTCCAAGTCATCTTCTTTAGTTCTCCATAACAAGAATGAGCTAAGTTTACATCATTTCTTATTACTGTTGCAATCGTAGTTTTGAGATAAGATTCATATTAGCCATTTTCTGCTCTCGGTGCATCATTTGTCAAGGAAATGAGGAATAAGAATTTCAGTGCCTAATATGCTGTATGAATTATAGGACTGCACCAGGATTATACTTAAACTTTTCTAATGGTTGGTAGTTCTCTTTCCTACCTTTCTTTGCACACACGTACTTGAGCGCTGACTTGTAAGCAGCCTTCATTTCACTTTTCTAGGGGGCACTCTTCAAATTTGATCTGACCGAGGCATGACATTATAAAGTATAGCCCAGCCATAAACCAGTTACCAGCTCAATCCATTCTGGGGAGCTTGCCTCCAGATCCCAGGTGAGGAACTTAGGATGCACATAGTTTATTTTCAGTGTTACAAGCAGATGGAGGGTTGTCAGAGCACAAGGCTCTGTGTGCGTGTCCTTTGGTTCTTGTGTCACGTTAGAAGAGTGGTTATAAGGTCATGAGTGCATACATGTAAATGTATACAAGTGTGGAGGACACTGATTCTCCACATATATCCAAAGACTGGGCAAGATGCATCCAAATGTGCAGTGATGTCATTATGAATCTGCTCTCTATTTTCTTTGAAATAAAGTTGGGTGTGTTGGGACAAAAAAAAAAAAAAAAAAAACATAGGGTTAGAGGTCATGGAGGCTCCTGATTGCTTGGAAAAGGCAAATGTTACACAGGCCTTCAATAAAGCAAGAAACAGATGTCATTTCCCAATCAAGTCCATCTCACTCTAGTCCTAAGAAAAAGTCGTGGAGCATATCCTACTTGAAGTCAGTTCAGCTATGTATAGGAAAAGAGGGTGACTGAGAACAGTCATCACAGATTTGACAAGAAAGAGTCATACCCCGACTTGACTGTCTTCTACAAGAGATAAGAGCACCTTGATTTAGCAAAGATTTTGTCAACGTGTCCCTTGATATCCTTATTGACAAATTGGTGAGATACGGACCATGATTGTCTAAAAGGCAAGTGGACGACTATCTCAATTGCTAAGCAGAGGGATTAGTGGTAAACACAACTGGAGGAAAGTTACGGTATTAATCAGGGTTTGGTATTGGAGCCAATAGTGTTTAAAGTTTGCATTAACAACCTGGCCAATAGCAAGGACTCCAATTTTCAATTTTGCAGATGATAAAGGGAGAAGTAGTCAACTCTCCGGAGGGCAGAGCTGTTGTTTGGAAGGACTTAAGAGAGGAAAAGTGAGCTGACAAGTTTCCTGGAGTTCAAATGCAAAGCCCTATACATAGCGGGCACAGTCCAGCCAGCTGAAAAGCAGCTCTGTATGTAAGAACTCATGGGTCCTGGTGGAGAATTAGTTGAACACAAGTGAGCAGTGAGTCCTTGAAACAAGTAAAAGCAACTAAATACTGTGCAAAAGCACAGAGAGCAAGTCAAGGGAAGTGATTATTTTCCTCCCTGTTTGGTACTTGTAAAACAGCATATGGAGTACTGCTTCCCACTTGATCCTCTTGTGTAGAAGAATGGCACAGACATACTGGAGCTCACACAGCAGATGGCCACCATAACACTCCAGGGACTGGAGTGCATGAAGTATCATAAGTGACTGAAAAAGCTATGTTGGTTCAGCCTGCAAAGGAGAGAAGATCTTATTACTGACTTTAACTACCTAACGGTGAGGGAGAGGGTGCTACAGAGAGAAGACGGAATCAAACTTTTCACAGAGGTGCATGATCATAAAACCAGGGGTGTTAGATGCTCGTTGCCACGAGAAAGAATCCCTAACTGATATAAGGAAAAACTTATTCCATGAGGGCTGTCAAAGTCTGAAAGCAGTGTCCTGGAAGGCTGGGTAACATCCATCCTTGGAGATATTCAAACCCAACTGGATAATGCCCTGAGCAACACTGAAGTCAGTCCTCCTCAAAGCAGGGACCTGGACCAGAGATTTCCACAGGATCCTTCCAGTCTAAATCAATCCATGACTTCACGATACAAGAGAAAGCAAGTTCCACATCATTCCTTTTCTCCTCTGCCTTTTTTCTTCACCCGTACAAGGTTATTTGTGTTGTTTCAAACACTCAAGTGCACACTCCTCAGGGAGCCTTTCTCCACTTCCTTTAAGATTTTTGAAGTATTCTAATTCTTCTAATAATCACGTTCTATATTTATATTAGGTATGGAAAGTGGCACATGTAAGTATAAAAACTGAAGTCACTCACAATACACATTCTAGCAACAGGGAAGCTTAAAGTGGAATTAATGACTGATGAAGCTACAATGAATTGAGAAAAGGGTAATGAGCTCCCTGTAGCCTTCACCACATTGCCCACATTCCATTATCTGCTAAAATCGCTTTCTTCAAATATCAAGATTAAAATAATATGTGAACTGAAACTAATGAAAACATCGTCTTAATTAACACAACAATGTAAAACAGTTTGAAAGTACCTCTGAATGGCAACAAACAACAGCCCAGGATGCAAACAGACATGCTGACAGCTGTTGTTGCCAAGGACTTTTTTCTGTAATTAGTTTCTTGCATGAGAGTCAATTTCTGGAATGTACTTACACCTCTTCCTTATCCTAGGTGTATTTCAATATTTCAAATCAAGTAGTCCAAAACATTCACATCAAAATATAATAGACAAAGTTCACTGGTTTCATCACAAGCTCACAGCCTAAATTCCAATGGAAACTGTAAGAAGCTTTTGAACATATTTGTGCAATTTTGTGGCCTTCAGTCAAACTTTCAGGTTCCCACAAGCCTTCCAGCAGATGCTTCCCACATAGACAATATCATAGAGGAGGAAAAATAGCAAAGCTTCTACCCTGCTCCAAGACCCTTCTTGCATACTAAATCTACTCCCAAATGGTATCACAAGGAAATTTTATAATAAGATGTATCGCCATCCTGTTTCACAGTCACCATTTTAAAACAGCTGGTCGTCTCTGGAGATCTGCTGGACTGAACAGTTGGATTTAAAACATTTCCTGAGTTCTCAGGGGACAGATATTTACAGAAGAGGAGAGAAGGTTAAATGTTATCAGTATATTTGAGCCTCCGCTCAGAAACAAACTGCTCATTTTTTGTTTTCATTTCATTCTTTGTACTGCTGCACGTTAACATTAGATTATTGCCCAGTTCCAGAGACAGACTAATTTGTGCACTAATACAATTTATATAACTGGACCCAGTTTTAAGAATTTTTTAAAAGGTTTTTTTCTCCTTGAGAAACTAACTTCAGAAAAACAGTTTGCAATTTAAGAGGAGGAGACATGCAGTGTTGCACCACTGCACTTCTGACTCCAGGACTGGACACAGTTCACAGCACATGCAGGACAAGCTGCAATATGCTGACACCCGTCCCTGAAAATACATTATTCCTCACCTTATTCCTACAGCAGTGGAGCCACTGTCCCAGCTCACAGCCCTGGCAAGGGCACTCATGCGCCCATGAGACAACTGCAACCTATCGTCCATGCCTTTTCAGAGCAGGGCTGGGAAAAGTAGAGGGTATTAAGGGGCAACAACACAAATCAATTTAGCAGAGTATTTGCTGTCCTGACCATTCCTTTTAAATCCTCCTGCAGCAACAGCTGCCCAGGATCTGCTCCTGCAGGTAAACTCTTGTTTAAGGACATTGATGTTGCCTATCACTGCACCCTTGCAAGGCACACTGCACAAGGGTTTCTATTCTGACGCGACACAAGCTCATACCCATCCACAAAGATTTAACACACGTGAACTCTGCCTTCTTTCACAAAGGTTGAATTTCTACATTTCATCCAGCTTTCTGGAACAGACACTGTAAGAGTCCAATTCACCTGACCTATCGACCAAGAGGAATGCAGACGTGTTGGGTTCAGCTAAAGATGACTTGATCATAGACATCTAGAGGTGAACAGTATGAGCTCACCCTTAATAACTGCACAGTAAACTGAACCTTGGAAGGATGATATCAGCTCTGCATTAAGTTTTTCTGACGCTGAGCAGACTGAGCAGACCCTCCTCTGGGGTTATCTGAAATAATTCTGCTGAACTCTGTGGAACTGTACTGCAGAGCATCATTACCTTCATGAATTGAAGACCAGCTTCTTTGACATGATTACACTGCAAACAGCCTTTCTGGAGCCCACTTGAACTTGGAGCCCAACAAGCACAGCAAAGAATTTAATTAAAATGAAGGAGATTATATTCCAGCTCTTTACTGCCACTGTTCTCAACAAAACATTTTCAGTTCTACAGTAAGATAACAGTATGTAATGTTATTTCTAGGTGGTAGGTCTTTGTACCGATGGGATGTAGACTTTCAAAAAACTGATAGTTGTCACATACCACAGCTACTGCTGCATGCATCAGCTCATAAAATATAACCCAGATTTCATTTACAATTCTATCACAAGAAATGTTTGTACTGAGGGTTCCTGAAGTGCTTTAGCAAGTTATTATATTTATAGTCTGGTTTTTTTTAAGATTTATTTACATTTCTAAAATCTAGGGCTAGAATATCACATTTGAGTTAAAAAAAAAATATATAATCAAATTCTCTCATTTCCTCTCAATTTGGCAAGTTAGTCTCAGTGCCCAATTTAGAGAGCTTTTCTCCAGAAACATATAGCCATGATGTTGCCACAGTCTCTTAAAGCAAGGAAACAATGTTTTATGAATCACTGTAGTAAAATAGAGTTTAGAGTAGACTTTAATAATCCTCTTTCCTGGCTGTATTGCAGCCATCTTTCTGCCTTCATGAAAGATCAGCAAATCCCATACAACCATTAGTATTTGTTGGCCTTTTCTTTCTGGTTTCAGATTAATGTGGCAACAACAAAGCACTGTAGTAAGAAAGTGCATCTGCATGTTGCCCAGAGAGAGGAAGAAACTCCATGTCTCCCTGAACTCTGTTTCTGCTACCAGAATCCTTTCTTGCTTGGAGCGTGCTGGAGTTCTTCTAAAGCAGGGAAGACTTATTGGACTACACCAAGAAGTAAACCCTAGGTTATTTCTCACTGGAGAAGCTTAATTCTATGTGGATATTGAAACCTCAGTGTAGTCTGAAGCAACAGAAACGCTGTATGCTATGGAGCAGAGGTCACCAAGATTTGCTGGTACTCATGAAACACTGAGACGTCTTGAAGTCATTACAAACTCATTTTCCCATTGAATTTCACTGGGATCCTTCTATTCTTGTATTCCTGAAACTCACAGCACTTTTCAGAAAGGGAAACCTCTTTCTCATTAGCAATGGTAACACAAACCAAGAATAGCAGGAATACCTTGCCATAGGAACTTCAAGATATTGCTGCCCACTGAGCAGGTTTGACAGCTCTGCAGAAGTCTCATTCACTAGAGCATACAATATTCACTCCTAGCAACTCACCTCTCTCTTTTTTTCCATGTACCTTTGAATAGTTTCTAGGAGGATCTGCTCCATGATCTTGTCAGGCACAGAGGTAAGACTGACTGACCTGCAGTTCCTTGGGTCTTCCTTTTCTCCCTTTTTAAAGCTGAGGGTGATGTTTCCCACTTTCAGTCAGTGAGAACTTCACCGTACTGCCATGACTTACCAAATATGATGGATAGTGGCTTAGCAGCTTCATCAGCCAGAAGTGTTTGAGTTCAATGCATAACAAGGCAGCACAATGGAGGGACAAATGTAATTCTTTGCCACCATCTAGGTTCATTAGATATTGGAAGCCTGGGAATGGAAAAGCCAGTCCTTTCTGTTTTCACAGATGGATAAGATTCTGTTTTCTTAGATGGATAAGAACTCAGTATTTCATTTCCTGCCCCCACACAGTAGCTACACCCTCCTCCCTGGTCTCTACCAGCACCCAAACACTTCCAAATCCTTTTTGTTATTTCACTGTTTGAAACAAGTGCCCAAATCAAGGTGAGCATGCCCCTCGATCCTGTTCAATAACTATAAAAGCCATGTGGGTACACTACCCATGTAAGCAGAATGTCTTTTAAATGTAAATACATAAGTACCCTCTGGGTGCCTAGAAGTCTGGACTTCTCTTTAATCTTTTCCAAAAAGCAAATTACATTCTTACAATTCACATAATTTACACACTAAAATGTCCATGCTTCCTAATCCTGTGGGAATACACTTCAAAGATAAGTTTCTATTAAAAACAGTAGATTTTAACACTGCTACAGAGTTCTATTTCTCATTGTTTGCTTAGAGAGAAACTGTCATAATGCATGATATGTAGGACAAAAATAAACCTTCTCTGTATCTTCTGACACACTAAGATGGTTTTAATGCATGTCAATGAAAGATGGATACTGACAGAGTATTTGTAATTCAGAGAGTATATATTGAGTGTTACTGACACTTTAAACTAAAATACAAGCAAAGAATTTCGTAGACAATCCCTCATCCATTTCAAGATGTAAAATCACCATCAATTTTCAAAAGATTTGGATTATGGGTCCTGCTGCAACCAGTTTTCTAAGGTTGGTTTGAGACAAAAAGGATTCAGGCAATCACTGCCTCAGTGAATTTTCCTAACGTTTGAGCTGCTTAGCCAGTTTCAGTGGAAGTCTGAAGAGAGGAATTGAAGTCTTAAACACACTTAGTCCCTAAAAGTTTTGTGAAAAGAAGCTGCAGAGCAACTTCAAACATGAGTTCCATTAGGAAGTTAGATGCCGGAGTATCCCTCTGAGTGCAGACTGTTACAACAAATGCTCTTACAAATTCAGAAAAAAGTGTCAGTGCCTGCACTTAATGAAACCACACAGTAGAAAGCCACAGGAAAACCAGATTCCAAATCCCTTGGTCACAAAGCAAATTGTGTTTTTTTAAACTTGCCTGGATTTCACTTCTGCAGCTCATCTCACCACATCCAGTCTCAGTATTACTAACTAATTACTAAACTCATTAGCCTATGTTACTAATATTTACAGCTTACAAGCTAGAACACAAGACGACTCACCAGCAAAGTCTTGCAGTGTAATTAAGATATTATGTAAAAGCAGCTTAGACTCTTCAAGCAGCTGCTGGTGTCAACGTGAGAAGCATCAGCCAGTTTCAGAAGGTTTTGTTGGAACCTAGGGGATTTTTTTTTTTTTTAATTACAGCCTTAGAAAATAAATGAGATTTAAAGAAAGATAAGGATCACACTTAGCACAGAAGATAACAATCCAAAAATTGTTGAGTGCTGCATGAAAGGAAGAAGGATGCCAGAAGCAAGAGAAAGATAAAAAGAGAAAGTCATGAGGTAGGAACAAACGTTGGCAGACTCAGAACTATTCAGAGTCTCCAAATAGCAGGCAAGTGAAAAAACTACTTAAAAAGCATCAAATTAAGAAAAGAGGGCAAAATAAAATGGCAAAGACAGCAATCTAAGCAGTAACATATTACAGTAACTATAAGAAATATTGCATAACTACCACAAAGTTCTGCTTGATCTTGCAAACATGAAACAACCACCAGTTCTCTAGGAAAGATGTAGTAAATCTGGTGAAATTGTTCTGCCTAAGGCCATTTTCACCAGATTTATATATGTATCTTGTTCTACTTTTTCATCTCATTTTTCATCTTCTCCAGTAATCACCACTTGACACCAGCTGCCTACCGATTTCTTCATCACAGAAAACTTCATCACAGAAAAAAGGTTGAGATTAATTCTCTGTACTCAAGCTGAGGCTGAGTAAGGTGCCCGTTGATTTAGTAGAGTAGATTAAAGTCACTGTTGACACATTCAAGTGTAATCAGTGAGGAAACAGAACCACAACAATATACATTTAAGTCGCACCAAAAGCGAATATACAGAGCTGCAGTATACACTGAAAGCTGGAGGAATGATCAGTCAGTCCAAACGTCAGTTCCAGGGAAAAATAATAGTGCAAATAGTGAAAATAATGCAGCATGACAACCCAGCAGTTTGTCTAAAGTAGCAATGAGTACAGCTAAGTCAGAGGTTGGGGTGTAGAAAGGGAGTTAAAGTTACACACTCTGTATTCCAACAGAAGGTGATGGGAAGTAAACTCAACTTTAAAAAAAAAGAGGGGGGGGGGGGAGGTTTCACCACCTTTTTACTTCTCCTTAAGCACAATTTACTCTCTGACAGTCATCACTGGGCAAACCTCAGAAGAGGTAGTTGTTGTTAACACTTTGCATGTTAAAGTGAACACTGAGAATGTTCTCTGGAGATGTTTATGGCCAGAGACATGGTTTAAGTGTGGTGTCCTTCCCCGAAGGATGGCCCAGTAGTGGAACAGCATTCTGAGCAGTGATTAACTCTAAGCTTGTAAGAAGTTTAATTTTGCAATTAAGTATTGCTTCTTACTAGTCAAAAGGAGATTTTTCATGTATGCAAGGAACTAAAAATATTAATATATTCCTCTTTAAAAGTGACAACTTAATATTTTCTGATAAAAATACATTGGTTACATGGTAAGGCACTTGAAGATATTTGATATATACTTCAAACACCATGGTAATTCTCTTATTCCTCCTTATCTTCATTGAAATGATCTAATACTCTCTTTCCCCCTTCAGCATCAGGCTTTTGGTTGGTAATACTTGTGCATCACTGCATGACTGAATACACTGCTAATGCACCCGCATTCAAAGATTTGTCAAAAACGAAGACAGCTGCATTTCACAGTCTCCTAGGCAGCTTTATGTCTGGCTACTATGATCTACCTAAAAAAATTGCACTGGCATCCACAGCATAGTTGTCATGCCCAACATCATGTTCCCACTGTCAGGAGCATCTCCTGATTGCTTCATTAATAGTCTGCACATAACACAAACAAACACTGTGATTAGTGTCACATTCGTTCTTTCTGGCACAGAGGAGCAGGTAATGCTATTCACTGATGCTGGCTTTGCAAGAGTTTTAGAGTCCTCTGCTTTTTCTTATCAGAAAAATCTATAACAATGTCCTATTTATTAGTCCCATGAACCATCAAGCAGGAAAAAAGTGTTTTCCATGCAACAGATTCAAGGAAGAATGTTAATTCACTAGTGTCAATAAATCTTTTCCAAGTCTATTACAACTTTCTCTACACCCAGCAGTGCATACCCAATAGCACAGTGCTGAACACTATGCAGAGACTATCGCCTGTTTCTCCGGCTCCGATTAAGACTGTTTTGTACCCATTACTTAATGCAAATAGTGCATGCAGGAAACCACTGGAGTATGACTCCTCACGCAACAGAGATGCATCAAGAAGAGCATCACCAGCAGGTCAAGGGAGGTGATCCTCCCCCTCCACTCCATCCTGGTCAGGCCTCACCTGGAGTACTGTATCCAGTTCTGGGCTCCCCTGTATAAGAAAGACAGGGACCTCCTGGAAAGAGTCCAGTGGAGGGCCACAAAGATGATAAAGGGCCTGGAGCATCTCCCTTATGAGGAGAGGCTCAGTAATCTGGGTCTGTTCAGCCTGGAGAAAAGAAGGCTGAGAGGAGACCTGGGCAATGTGTACAAATCTCTAAAGTGCAGGAGGCAAATGGACATGAGCAATCTCTTTTCAGTGGTGTTTGGGGACAGGACAAGAGGACATGGCCGCAAACTAGAGCACAGGAAGTTCCACACCAATATGCAGAAGAACTTCTTCATGGTGCGGGTGACGGAGCACTGGGACAGGCTGCCCAGAGAGGTTGTGGAGTCTCCCTCCCTGGAGATATTCAAGACCCATCTGGATGCCTACCTGTGGGACCTGCTGTAGGGAACCTGCTTTGGCAGGGGGTTGGACTCTATCTCTTGGGGTCCCCTCCAACCCCTACAATTCTGTGATTCTTCCTTGCAGTGCTTTGTGATTTCATCTGATTCCAGTTATTATAGACAACTCATACAACATCTTTGTAACATTGACCTCCCCCCCATCAATTTTCTAGCTAGCGTATGGTGGGATTTGGCTTGCTGATGGGACTGTACAGCAGATTTTGTAATCTTCAGCTGTTCTTGAAATAAATGTTTGTGTTGAATCCTGTATTTCATTCCATATCTTTAACTGCTACCTCCTTGTAAATGCCACATACAGCATTAATTCTATGACTTGCTGCATCTTCACAGAGCTGCTCATCATTTGAAGGACCACATTTGGCAAACATTAACGTCATTTCAAGCAGACTTGCTTTTTTAGTACCACAGACCCACAACCAGGGAATGGTGTTGTTTGGCAGCATGTGAGCATGCAGGTTCTTCTTCTTTGCTCCCTCACAGCTTTTGCAGTCCCCTCCTGTATCCATAATGTAGAAACCCAGAAACATTTCCTTAATATTGCTGTGTTGCAGATACAATGTTGTGATTTCAATTTTTCCTCTGTTTACTTTTTCCAGCACTAACAACCATCTTTTGAAAGAATTACAAGTAAATACCAGCTTCACAAATATCGTGTAATGCACTGGTAACTCAGCATGATAGCAGAGGACAGCTCAGATGATAGCAGGTGTCCTGAGGAGTGGGCAGCGGAATAGAATCCGACATTTATCCTGAAAGTTTATCACATAAAAATGACTTTAGAGAAACCTGAAGTATTTCCCTGAAACATGTTATTGCCTGATATCATTTCCCATCCTTTTGGCTTTAGACAAAATTGTGTGTTTATAAACCTCTTTAAGAACACTGGTTCATAAGCTTCAATAGATAATTTAAGCTGATGTAATTTCAACCGTTACTGACTAAAAAAAATAGGAAGTGATTTCTTAGAATATCCTCAGCCTGATCAGAAAGAGTTAAGAGGTTAGTATGTAAAGATCACCACGCAGAGGTTGCCTCATACACACACATTGGCTTTCCAAAGATGATTTCAGCCATAGACAGAACATTAGTGCAGCACTGGTCACACTTCAACACGGTGTCTGGGAAGCCATGAGTTGACACAGAGAAAAAGCAAGCAGGGTAAGAGAACTTGAGCTAAGCTCAAATTCATGGATTATTTATTTACAGTTGATTGCATTACAGCATTGAGGAGCTCATGACCAACACAGACAGCGATGTTAACAACCCATCATGAAGGCGAGATATAATCCCTGAAAGAAAGAAAAGCTCCACATTTTCTTAAATGGCTGGAGATATGATTTCCCACAGATCACTGAAGAAAGCAGTAATGACCACAAGGCAGTTTATACAAGCAGAAATTCTCTGTTGCTCTTGGTGGACAGTCAGAAGGCTGCATACAAATGGAGCAGATCATAGTTTTCTGTAGCTCTTAATAACAAATTTTGAAGCGCTTTGCCAAAAACCACAGAGCAGACAGAAAATGATAAGGTTACAGAAGGTACAGAAGTGTCATGCAGCATTACCCACAGTCACTCATTTAGACACTCTGAAAGTAAGAAAGGTAAGGGTGGGTGAATCTTGGAAAACAAAACTTCAAGATAATCTGATGCATCTCAGTAGCTTTATGCATGGCCAAAAACGTATCAGCTCTTCCACTGTATAGTTTATACATAGATCACTCTGAAAGTAATGCCTCCTGTTTATTTCCATGGAAACTAGAACAGATACAAAGAACATAACACTATTTGATAGAGCAAATTCTCAGCTACAGAATACTATTTTTCAACATAGTCACCACCATTAGCTGTGTATTTCCACCAGTGATGAACAAGAGTATATATACAGCAGTTACAGAAATCTGCACCAGTGGAGGTGACCACTGTCACTACTGCTGAAACACATCAGCCACCCCCTCACTGTGCTCACATCCACTGTTTGGTCTCCATCAACGTTCAGCAAGCATTGGTGAGTGTCAATGGGTGCAATTTCTTCCTCATGGAGGAATTAAATTCCACTCCTTTGCTCCATATGCACTTCCACGTCAGACACCATTTTGTCAGACCGCCCCTCTGCTGCTATCTGTCACATGGCAACAAAATGTAATGGAATATTGTCAGGAAAGTTCAACCTCCACTGCCATACCACCAACATCTGCCTCAGACATTGTGGGCCAACAGAATAAAACAGGAGGCATTACTTTCAGAGCAGCCCACATCTATACATATTTTCCAAAAGATAAAATCAATACATTACATGGTTGAAAACAGCTTATTTTTCCTCTGCTAGCACTTGAAACCATGAATATACCTAAATATCTCCAAAACCTGCTTGTTATTTGTGCTTCAAAGAGAAATAATCCATTGTCTGATTATCTGCCAGGCAGCAGTGAGACTTAATTTAAAATGGTTGCAGAAGTAAAAAGGTTACTGCAATCAAATAAATAGCTGGGACTTTGAAAATGCAACCTCATTTGGAGCTGCTAATTCTAATTTAAATATGTCTTCTATTCAAAGGAAAACCGGAATAAATATTTGCTTCCCACCAGGTGCTTCCTTCCCATACTGTGTAACACAGTAGAGAGCAAGACCAGGAAGTCATCCTTTGATCTGGAAGTTATTGTAACAAGTTTTCAGTCACTTTCCATCTGCCAATGGGCTGGAAAAGTCAAAGGAAACTCATTTGTCAGCTTTGAGCATAGCACACCCGTACAGACTTCAAGTTGCAGTCTTAGGATTAAGACTAGTTTTATCTGGGATGCATTGCTGTTTATGGCACAGGATTCACTGAAAACAAGTTTAATGAAAAAAAACCAAAATGTTTAAGCAGAATTGTAACGTGTATTTAAATGTGTCAAGAAAAAAAGAAAATGCAGAAAAGAATTGTGATACGTTAGCTCAGCTTCAGGAAGTTGTACCCTGAATCATTGATTTCCTCTGAAGAGAGGAGGAAAAAAGGCTTCTAAGACAATTTCAAGCACTCATGGTTCAAAACTTAATAAAACACCGAATCTGAACTTTTTTGTTCAGTATATTCTGAAACTAGTGATTCAGAAGGACATATACACAGACTTCCAGAATTTTCTATGGTGTTTTTAAATCATGGAATTTATTTTTCTATCTTTAACACAGCAGTAGAAAGAATATTTTTCTCTTTAAATGGATTTGGACACACTCAGCAGCTTGCTGAATACGGGCCCTGCTGAGGGTAAACTTAAATTTGTCAGTACATCAAATATGGATTTTTATGAGTAGGTTTAAGAAAACAAAACAATGAAATACATGGAAAGTGGAAACCTATACCATTTCTACAAATAAGCTTGAGGCTTTCAGTGATAGACAGTACTTCTGAAGGCAGGAGAAATGCATTTGAGATTAAAAACACTTGATGTACCAAGGGAAATCTTGTTTCCTGGAACATTGTCCAAAGTGAAGCTTCTGTCCCAAACCAGACTTTTTCCCCATGGCTGTGATCTGGCAGAAAAAAGCCGATTTCTCCCAAAAGGTCAGACTCTAAGAGTACAAATTAGGCCACACTCTATCTTCCTGTGCCACATGAAGAGTACAAGGCCCTTCCCAAACACTTTGTCTTGGGTAGGATCCTTTGCTGAATACGCATTAACAAAAGTAAACCTCATTTTTCAGCAGTGTTTTTCAGATTACTTCCACTCCTGTTAAAAATTGCATTGAAAAGCAAGGGTAGATTCAATGTTTATGATTTGCTGGATCCACAAATTAACTATCCATGTTACATTTGTTCTGTCTTTTTCTGTAATGCACAGTTAAAAAAAAAAAATCAAAATTTTGAAACTGTTGCACCCAGCTGAAGCATTTGTAAAAAACCCAACTCACAGATAATGAAAGAACCCCAAGTTACTTGATGGGCTCCATTTTGTGGATTTAATTTTCTTGCCAAAGCCCAAAGCAATCTGTGTGTAGAGCACTTGAAGCAGCAGCAGTTGCTGTGCTAACACCACTCTCAAACAAATCACACATGCATTGTTTCTGCCCTCTGTGAATGGCTGTGACTTACTTGAATAAGTGCATTTATTTTGAATATCATTAAATCCAGAAAGATTGCTCCATTAGAAATGTTTAGAAATGAGGACAAGACAGATCTGTGGGTGACAAAGAAGCTTTGCCAAAAGATCACTACCATGAAACCTGTTTCATTTGCATTCAAAACAGCTTGGTGAGTAATTTCCTTAGAGCTTCCAGGAGTTTTTGTTTTTAGAGAGATTACAGATTCCTAAAAATCAGTGTCTGTGACATGAACATATCAATATAATCTCTGCATGCTGGCTTTATATTCCTAGTGATTCTGTCTCAAACAAAAGCAAGCCAGCCCCTTGCCTTTCTTCTTAAAAAAAAATTATGATGCACAGCTCTTGTATATTTTCATCTTCATTATTGAAAGGTATCATTTTGTCTTATACAGGTCTTACACAGAAAGATAAACAACACTTTTGGCTCTTAGGAAATTGTCCTGAGGGTTTTCAGTACCGCCTACTAGGCTCAAAGTACAGCAGAAACAGAATTTCATTCAAATAATGAAATTCCAATTTTATACTATAATGAGATTAACGAAGCCAGGTAACATTGCAGGCTAATTTATGGATATGTGAAAGATGCAGCAGGCAAAACATTAGACTACTATATTACTCAATTATATATTAATATGGAATTAAAAGACGTCATGGTGTGATTTTATTGCTAACCTGCATCTGCTTGCCTTATTTTTTTCTTTTTAAATAACCAACCACTGAGTTTTGTCATAAGAAATTTCCTTTTCAAAGTCAGTATTACCACGCCAAGAGGAAACCTTACAAATTCAACAATCAACAGGGCCAATTAAAAATGTTTAGTAGCAGCCTTATACCGGAAAAATGTGCTCAAAGAGCTCCCTTAGGATAATTTCAAACTTTAAATGAAAGGCTCAAACCNTCGTTCTGTTGTTTCTGTCCTGATACCTGGCCAGCCCATTCCTACATACCATCTCACAGAAACACCTCTGAATTTATATTTTCCTCTTTGCAGCCACAGCAAAGAGACGATGGGAGCAGTCAGATTTGTTCAAGCTAACATAAGCAGGTCCTATGGGTGAGAACTCCCGATCACCTCGAATTCACACTTGATTGTGCCTACATTGGGGGGGGGTTTTGTTTCAAAGCAGCAATGAGGTTTTGAATTGAATCCCCAAATGACTCCCAATACACTGGTTTGGTCTGCAGTGCAGACAAAGAAAATTTCCTCTAAACAAAATGCTATAGCTACACCAAATGCACTCCAAATTCCACTCCCAGCTGGGGTATGGGGATCCAAGCTAAGGGTAAAATGAGATTACATACTCCAGAGCACCAGAAAAAACCTGGCCCAAAGTAAAATCTACTGCAGCACATAGCTGTAGAGGGGTTCAGCATCAGATCCTCTGAGCTGTCTTTGTTAATGGAGACACAGCCAATTATTGTCAAATTTAAATCATTCAAGGTCAACAACCAACAGCCATAAACGTACTAATGCTGATGGATGCAGAAAGAGCCATTCTCAGTGAAGTTCATAAACCCACATATTGCCACATTTTACTTTTATTTGTTGTTAAAGCAGGTACATGTGAACTGTAAAGGCTGCTCAAAGAGCTGTGGACCAGTCAGCTCACCATCAGCATGGGTGCAAGGTCACGATACACACAGCAGAAGTGGAGGCACAAAAGCAAACCCATCTGTTTTCTCATTGTATGGGAAAAGAATGGCATCACTCCAGCCTTGCGCCTTTAATTAAATATTTTTCCTCCCAGGAAGAGCCTTATGAAACAGATCTAATTTCCTTAGGGTTCCCAAAGGGGCAACAGTCATAAATCCCCAATCCCCTGTTCCAGCACAGCACAATGTCAGGCAGAAGAGATGCCACCATGCTCCCATGTAGGAGCTGGGAAACAAGCAGATGGCCTGAGCCTCCCCCGCACCTGGGAGCTGAACAAGCAAGAGAGAGACAGGAATTGCTTGCAAACAAAATTGAATTTCCAGCTTCTGAACAGCCCTTAATACAAACCAGAGCAACACTGAGCACATCTTCATGCTATATCATCTCCACAGCATTGTTTCTGCCCATTAACAGCCACAAGGAAGAACATCATGGGTATGGCCACACCCCTAGCCATGCGTTTGCAGCAGTTATTGTCTTTTACATGCTCGGCAGCACCAGGAACAACCACCCACGGCTCCCCCATGTGTAGGGGCACCTGGGGCCTCTGCCAGGAAATAGCAACCTGTATGAGATGCTCTGCAAAAACACAGGAAAAAGACCATATTTCTGCTATAGACAAGCAGGGAGAAAAAAAAAAAAACTGGGGAAAATTCACCTAAGCCAACATGCAGGTGATCATCCTCCCTGCAGATGAATTAGAGCATAGCCTTGGTGCGGGGCAGCTGGAGTGCTGGGAGCCAGAGTCCCAAGCTGTTCAAGGGCAGCCAGGAGGTAATTTGTGGCTATGGCTGATGGGGAAAGTTGGGTGCAGTTTGCTGCAACTAAGGTCTGTCAGCTAATGCAGGACCCAGGGACAGGCAAGAATGTTAATATTAGAACAAAGGAGATAACCAAATCATACAACTGAGGAACACAAGTACTTTCTTAGTGGCACGTGGAATGGAAGAAGAGTTGGTACCATGCATAAAGGCACAGGAGTAAAGACAAACAAACCAAGGTGATTCAGCAGGACAGATAATGGCTGCTCACTGTAAACCAAAGTCATTACTGTGTGAATTCTTGTGCCAACCTTTGATTTACACATTGCTTAAATGTTGCACTATCAGCTATAAAGCATTGGCTGTGGACACCTTTGTAAACTCATTTGTGCATTAAGATATTCAGAATGCACTGTACAAAAACCTTCCCTGTCTTTTCTACAAAACCTGCATGCACTGGTTACATTGCACCCATAGCCAAAGGCTCTCATTACCCCCACATTCCCCACAACTTTGTAGCTGACAAGCTCACATGCTCAAGATGTGGTCCTCCCCTGCTATTCGCTTATCAGAGTCAGCGAGGGAATTAAACAGCAGTAAGGAGCTCTTCTGTTAATCTTCCCACAGAAAAGTTCCTATTCTGGTGATACCATTCCCCTCTTATCAATATCCTTGTGAGATAGACTATGCTGGGATCCGTGCCTGTCAGCAAAAACAAATTGCAATAGCAAAGAATTTGATAATAAATGCTGCATCATAGCCTCCAGCCTTAAAAATGAAGTCATGACCTATAATATTTACCTCGAAGTGATGTGCTGCAGCTCCCTCCACACAGTAAACAATAAGAATTAATCAAGTCACATACAAGGAAAGGACATGGCATCACCTCTGCTAGCTGCTCTGCCCTCTGTAGCTGGCACACCTTTTGCCCATATCAATTAAAGATCACATTTTTAGGGCAGGAGAACTATCTCTAAGGTAATAATAGTGACTCAACACTAGCAATGCTCATCTCTGCATGTGAATTGTAAGCAGGGGACAACAAATATCTAAATTTAGCATTTGGAGAGGCACCAAATGTGTTAGGAAGCAATATTCTCCCTACACCAAATTAGAAGCAAGAAAAGCAATGAATTATTGGATGCATCTTCTTGTCTTTAATTTACATTGCACCTCGTGTTAAGGTAGCAGCCTGATAGCAGTGAAACCAGAACCTATTGGTAGCCGATAGCAGTGAAGCAGAACATAAATGAGGTCTGTATTACCCAGCACCATTTGTCAACAGGCTGTTATCAGCCCGAGATCTGCTGCAAGTGCAATTCCCAACTCTGCTTCTCAGTAACAGCAGCGTGAAGGAGAAGACACTGCATGGAAGGCAGCGAAGCCAAAGTCACACGAGCTCAGCATGGAGCCTCATGAGCTGACTTTGGCTTATGCCATCTGTCCAGGCAATTCAGGGCCAGGCTGGACAGTCGTTCTTTTAGGCAACAATGAGATGTCTTGACAGCCAAAAATTCATTTGGAAATAAAAGGGTCTTGGGTTATCAGTTGACCCAGCTGTCCTGAAAAACATGGCAGGTAGCTGGAGTGAAGGGAGGAGAGGGTACAAGGAGAGGGTACTCTTGTACCTCTGGATGTGAACAGCTAAGAGGGGATAGGTCACAGCAAAGTGAGGGGAAATAGTCCATCTGTCTGGCAAGGAGTGAGCAGCATTCAGGTTCTCAAGGAGGGATGCAGGGGCAATTTTCATGGGAGACAAATGGAGGCACTGCCAGAGGACTGGCAAGGAGCTCAGAGCATCTCACATGGATGGGCTTCAACAGAGCGCATCTCTGATGGAGCTGTGCTCATTTACACGCTTTTTGTCTTTGCAGAAGCATGCCAGAAGGGACGTCTTTGCAAAGGGGACACAGGGATTGAGAGAAAAATGTGATTTATTGCCAACATGCAGCAGAAGTCCCTGGGGTACAAATCTGAGTTTCTGAGTGAATTCTCACTCTTTGTGAGGCACCAGCATCCACAGGGGTGGGAGCATCCTTCAGTGTTTTGTCTTTGCCTTTGAAACATTCTTAGCAACGTAATTTAATTTTTATGGCAGATTCCAGAACATAAAGTGAATGTAAGTCACACATAGTAGAGAACAATAGAGAGGCTCAGTTGCACTGTGCCTCTCGTTATCTGATGGTAAGAAGTTAATAACTCACAACTCTCTACTCCTCATTGCTGTCTATTCCCAGGAGCTTTGTGATTCTCTATTACCTCCTTAATGAACATTAAATTAATATTCCTCCTACTTGATTGAAGGAAACCCTTTACTAAACTTAGATACTTAGTATTCATCTTGTATGATGCTACTGATGGACATGATACTTTGGACAAAGGATCTGGGTGGCTCTGCAGGGCTTAGGAGGGCGTGGGGCTGTGCCTGTGCCCTATCCACACACATTCGTTCAGTCTCTGCTCAGAGCAGTGCCCAAGCACAAGTACTACTCAAGCTCAACAGCAAAGGAGGGGAGGTAGCACATAGTGAACTCCATGGCCCAAAAGCCCTCCATCCATGCTGCAGCTGCTGGCCCAGCTGGAACTTGCTGCAGCTGAGCCATACACCCAAAACAGCTTCTCTTCCCATGGATGCACCCTGAGAGCACAACAACTCTACCTACTTTACTATGATGATCCAGTCTACTACTGAGAATTGAATTTCTCTTGACTCCAAAGGGATCACAAGGTGACTCCAAAGTTTTATGGAAAGAAACACTACCTGAAATGCCTAGGTGCTGCCTGAAGTTAGGGATGAAGACACCAACTCTGACAAGCAAGGACTAGATGAGATCACATCCTGCTTTGCTGTTTGCCTTGTTTGACAAATGCCTCTGGTTAAACCAACTACAACCCTTTGGAGTGTAGCTTTCACACTTCCCAAATTTCAAACTTCTTCCCTCAATGAAGAAATCCTATCTGGAAAATGCAATCCATTTACTATCTTCCATTTAACAACTGTTCCCCGTTTGCTTAACTTCAGGGGACTGTCAAAGATGCTTTGTTTTCTTTTATACTGTTCTAACATCTCTTCTACCTTGTTCAAGAAACAATAAGTCCTGATATAAGGTTATACAACATTTGGTAAAATATAGCTCCCTTTTGGGCAGGATCACTGTTTTTACACTACAAAGCTGGATAATTTCTCAGGAAACAGAATTAAGTAAAAACATAAAATTACTGTTCTGCTGCTGTTTTAAGGTCTGCTTTTCTTACTACTCCCTAGAGTTTCCTGATATAACATTTATTTCTGTTTTGCACAATATTTAGTACTTTCATGAAGAGGAGCAGCTACTTAAGGATATTAAAATATTTATGTTACCAGTGAGTTCATAAACAAAGAAAGGCTATTTAGCCTCCTTTTAAGCAAACAAATCCTACCGAGGTACAAACACTGCAAGAATAGTGCTAGAGAAACAGAAAATTTTATCTAAACACAAGCAGCAATAACAAAAAAAAAAAAAGAAAAAAGAAAAACAGGCATTTGATATCTCAGATGCTTGGAAACAGGAAAAGCAAAAGCATCCAAGGATGCTTTTGATCCGAGGACACATCTGAGAATGTAATCTCATAAACCTAATCCCTTACTACTTATTGGTCCTCAGTTTTTGTTTAAACAAAAAAGCCAAATATGACTATTTTTCCTATAGTTTTGAGAGACGAAAGAGGCCATTTTATGGATGGTCTGCCACAAAATAAGGAATAGCTAGTAATAAAAGCCCCCCTCAAAGACTGTATAGAGGAAAAGGACCTGGGGGTGCTGGTTGATGCTCGGCTGAACATGAGCCAACAGTGTGCCCAGGTGGCCAAGAAGGCCNTTTTCTCCAGAAGAGTGGTCAGGCACTGGAATGGCCTGTCTAGGGAGGTGGTGGAGTCACCGTCCCTAGCGCTGTTCAAGAAGCGTCTAGGTGAGGTGCTAAGGGATATGATTTAGTAGCTTAGTGGGTAGGGATGGTGATAGGAGGATGGTTGGACTAGATGATCTTGTAGGTCCTTTCCAACCTAGTGTTTCTATGATTATTGCATACTTCCACAGCATCCAGAGGAGCAGGACTTGCTTTTGAATGTTTCTCGCAAATAAACAGGATTTTACTAAAAGTCTGCTCAAGTCATCAGCCCCTCCCTCTACTAAGAGGAAAAAAGTGTTAACAAGGCCCTGAGTGTTGGCACATTTCTTCCCAGCACATCTTACAAACCTTTGTTTGGGCTTTCTTCAGCGAGGATCACTGCACTGTATAGAAAAAGAATATTAGAGCTGCCCTTCAAAACAACTGAGGGAAGAAAGACAGAGAAGTTATAAGGCCTGCCCGTGGCTAGGAATGACAAATCAGCAGTTGCATTCAGGTCTCTCATTGAGAGCTGACCTATGCAGCCTTTGGATCACAGCTCCTCCCTTCCTCAAAGGTCTCTCTCCTCTCTTTTGGCTTGTATTCAGCGTGGACATCATCACACATCTGCACTCTGATAACACAAGAGCTTGTTTTTTTCCTCCCTTTGTACTACAAGAAAGGTAGAAATCCAGACAACTGAGTCCCAAAGAAACAAGCTTACTAAGTATTTCCACTTAGTGACGCTCTACAGCTGTTGTTAGTGCAGTAGTGGCCTATTGACCCTGAAAACATAGGGCTCAGAAGCAGTTACATGTCTGACTATATCCAAGCAATAGTCACTGCCATGCACACCATATACTGGACAGTTATTTAAAACTTAAGGCATTATAAACTCTGTAAATTATACCATGAACTTGTCTTGTGCCACCAGTCAGACTGGGAAAGCTCAGCATCTGCCACCTGCACAGGGATGCCTGAGATCCTCTCAAGCAGCTATTTCAGTGAAAAAATATAATGAAGCTGCTTTTTGTCAGATCAGAGACTGCAATCACAAACTCTGTCAGCTCACAAAGAATCAGGGATGCAAATGTCTTTCTGCTTTTTCCATGGGCTTTGAGGAAGCTGGTATTATCATGCTAAATTACAGTTCAGGACTGCTGTGCATGTTCAGATTTATCAGAAGTTATTAGTTGGCTCCAGTATAGTGCCAATTAAGCAGCCCATGACACACAATTAACTAAGGCCCCAAAGCATGTATTTCAATCAATCCTCATTCAACAAAGCACTTATGAGTGTGCTCAACTTCAACACACATCCAGCATGCACATAAGTCCTCTCATGAATTGGGAAAAGCATAGGACAGTTTTCACAGCCCCATCAATGCCCCACCAATGCCACAGCCACCAACGGGGTAAGAAAATGTATTTCTTGGGTAACAGCTTATATCTTCAGAAGTATCAACATAAATCAAAACCTGAAATCAGTTTTTAGAGTGACTGAGTCATGGTGCTCTAATTCTGATCATTTGATCACATTTCTGTAAGAAATACTGTTACTATGTGGTACGCAGTTGGAGAAAACTTGCAAGTTTTAGGTAGCACAGATCTTTCTTGAGCCCTATAGAGATAGGATTCATCTCCTTTGACTTGAGCTGGCTACAGGTTAGCTATTTGGATAAATTAGCCAGGATTTCTCTACAGTCAGTGCAGGTCTCCAGACACCAACTCATCCCATCTGAAGGTTTCCAAGAAAGATAGGACAAATCAATCTTTCTGTGTTATCATTAGAAAAGCCCACACAGCTACTTCAGATTAAACACACTGGCTTTATCTGACCGAAGGCAGATGTGTATCCAAAACATCTGTCTGGATACACCTAATGAAGGCACTCATGCTGCAGTTTAACATGCCCCAAAGCAGACATCTAACGAGAGGTTTAGAAATAGGTATGTTTAGGTTTATCTATCACATGTGGCCAACATTGACTAGCCTAGGTGCAGATAGAAGGCTAGAAATAGCCCCTAAAGACAGGATGTAAACACCATTTAGGGCACCATGGGTTATCACGTCTGGCCACCAGCTGCCAAAGAAGTGTCCAGATCTGAAACCACTCCCTGAAAATCACTGTGAATCATAGAAACTTAGAGAGCAAGATCCCATGTGAACCTGCACAGGGGACACCCAGTATTACAGAAGGCTAACCTCTCCTTACCTTATAATTTGTTAACAGCTCAGCAGGGTGCAGCAGATCCCCCTCTAACTGCCAGATAAAACAAGAAACAAAAACAGGTTGTAAAGTCCAGGCATTTACACATCTAATGGAATTTCTTAGTGAACCTGGGTAGCCAAGTTCCACTGCTCCCACTTTCAACTGAGATTGGGCACGGATCATTTCAGAGCAGAGTGGTGAACCTCCCCCATGTGCCTTCCATTAGAAAGAAGTCTGTGCAGCCTGAGCTATAGCAGTGTGTGCCTCTCTGTAATCCATTATGGCTATGTAAAAGGTAATAAAACTACTACAAGGTGCTCTAATTCCATTTACTAATAATCATAAAAGTGTTTGAGATGCGTCTGATTAACCATTTAGAAGACAGCATTTTACAAGGATGACTTGCAGTCCCAAGAAAAAATTTAATACCATATAAATTAGATTTTATGCACAACAATATTTAAAACCATTGCAAAGGAGGTGGTTTTGTTGTTTTATAGTTGCTGTTCAGCCTTCAATGAATAATTTGTCTGAAAAAAAAAATTGCTTTTCTTCTGAGTCCTTCCCAATGAATCACAGAGCAGGAGTAATATCATCATTTGTCATTTTTTATCTGCAGTTGCCATTGTGTTCAGTGCAGCTCAACCCAGTTAATCTGCACAGCTTCTAATGAATTACATTTAGTAAAACACACAAAATTATTTTGCATTTAACTAACACCCTGAGTAGCACCACTGACACATCAGCTCCCATATGCTGCAAACACAAGTTTTGCTCTTCCAAAAATGGAGGCAGAATGCCAGAGAAATATACAGATAAATAAACTGTTCATGAATCAGTCTGCCAGGGTGCTGAAATCAACTGGTTTGCTGAGTGAAGAGTGACTGTCACCTTTTGTTTTTGTCTTATGAGCGGGCTGCCATTACCAGACAGTAGCTGGGTATCTTGGAGCATTTTGCTAGACTGACTCTCAAGCAAGAGCTGAGGGTTTTTTTCCTTATTCTTTGGTTTATGCTATCTTTAATCTCACATTTCTATATGAGGAGCCTCTTTAGAGCTAGTTCTCTCCACTCCCATTTCTTCCAGGAGAGGAGTTTGATGCTAGCCCCTGTGACAGTTAGGCCGTCTGTTACATCAAAGTTTTGCATTGTGTCAGAACACTGGGGATGAATCACAATGTCTTGGGTTGGAAGGAACCTTACAGATCATCTAGCTCCAACCCAATGCCATGTGTAAGATTGCCATCCAGATTAGGCTGCCCAGGGCCCATCCAGCCCAGCCCTAAACACCTCTGGGGATGGGTCACCCTCATCTCTCTGGGAGCCTGTGCCAGTGCCTCACCACTCTAAGTAAAGAATTTCTTCCTAACATCTAACCTAAGTCTCCCCTCTTTTTACTTTAAAACCATTCCCCCTTGTCATATCATTATCAGACAGCAAAAAAAGTCAGTCTCTCCTCTAAGCTCCCCTCAAGTACCGGAAGGCCGCACTGAGGTCTTCACAAAACCTTCTAAACAAGGCTAAACAAGTCCAGCTCCCTCAACCCTTTCTTCATAGGAGAGATGCTTCAGCCTTCTTTTCATCTTCACAGCTCTCCTCTCCATCTGCTCCAACAGCTCTGCATTCTGCTGGTGCTGGAGACCCCAGGGCTGGGGTACACCTGCAGTACTCCAGATGGGCCCTCACTAGGGCAGAGCAGAGAGGGACAATCCCCTCCCTTTCCCTGCTTGCCTCTCCTCTTGTGATGCAGCCCAGGATACTGTTGGCCTTCTGGGCTGCAAGAACATCCCTTTCACTCAGCAGGGCCTTGCAGAGAAAAGCAGACACCTGGGATACTCCCTTGCACCCTGCTTTGTCCTCACACTCAGCCCCCACAGGTATCTCACCAAGAAACAAGGTTTTTTTCCTCCCATATGCAGTTTTGCAGCCACTTCCCCATTTGCACTCAAATAAGCCTGTGAATACTCCTTCCCCAGACCAGAAGTAATGCCATATGATTTAAATTTTTCAACACAAACAAGTTAAGCTTTTCATTTGTCATTGACATTAGGAAAACAATTCATAAAACACACTGAAATCTGCCCTCTGCATCCAGGAAGTTTTCTGAAATCCTGACCATCAAAAGTCTCCAGAAAGCAGCAGTGCTGGCTAACACTGCCATTGATGTGAGGGGTACGTTAAAAGCAGCACAGAGTTCCACAAGATACCTTTGCCGCTTCTATTCAACTTTCCTCACCTAGAGATCGCGCTTGCAAAAAAAGCGCAGCAGAAGGAAACCAAGAATGTGAGCAGCACTGAGCTGCCATGTATTTCCTAAAAAGGCTGTGTGAAGACCTGTGATACCTTTTTTTTTGAGCCACTGCGAGGAAAAAAGAAAGGAACCAAGCAAGTGTCTCATCTACAAATGTCTTTCTCAGCTCTGCAAAGAGCCCAAGATCAGTTTTAAATGCAGTCACTGAAGGAGGAAACTTCTGAAATTAAACACCTCAATTCAGCAAATTCAGTGAGCTTAGACTCTTCTAGCATGGATATAACTCTTCATTTTAGCTTATTAAGAGGCAGTTTCTCATCTGGAGCTCCATGCTGTAAATTCAGAGCAGATTACAGTGGAGAGTCACATCCTACCACAGACCAACAGTACTAGGATTAAACAGGAATTTTGGCAACCATCTCATGTCACCCTCCGCCATACTAAAGAAAATTCTGGGAAAGGGTAAAAGAAGGAAGAAGAATTTTGTATTTTGAGACTATTCCTAGTGTTAATATCCACTTGTTAAATGTAAATTTCTGTGAATTTTTCAAGTAGACCATCACTTTCCTTCACATTATATGAAAAAAAAAAAAAAAAGACTGGAAAAAGCCCTTCTCTTGTCACTATGTCCAAGAAAAGGAAAAAAATTAAAAAAAAAAATAAAGAAGATGATAAAACCGCAGCATTTTCACCACAACAGAGAAGCATCCCCAGAGGAATTATAGCCTCATAGTTAAGCATTTCCCAATGCACAGGGAAGGACAGATCTGCTGAGTATCTACCACCATCTAAAGGAGAGTTTGGATGAAACTTACCTGGCTAAACCCACAGATACATATTACCTGCTCTACGCTGGCCACACGTTTTCACCATCTCACCAAAAGAATAAGCTATAGCAAGACCATACCACCTCACTGATAGCATTATCAGCATGAAATTGGACTAGGCAGGCCAGATAATATTCTTGGTTTCTTTGGCCATTGCTTGACACGCTCATATCTAGGATGAGACTAAATCCACCAAGTGCAGACACTTCCTCCATAAGAGTTCAAGCAAAAATGTTTCATAAGCACAACTGGGACAGCAAATCAACAGCAGCCACCAAACAACATTTCAGTGAATGTTTTAGCTAAAATGGTTCCATACACCATAAGCTACGAAAAAAGAAAAAGCAGCAGGTGACAGATTTTCATCTTTCTTACTTCATTGTTATCTCCCCTGCTGTCAATACAGCTTATAAAGTTTCCACTTTCCAGGCAGCAAAAGCACAAAAGCAGCCATAAATCCTGAGTTTCTGATTCCCACATCTTGCACAAAACCTTTACAGTTATCTCACCTGATTTTCAACCTGCTGTGTCAGCACATCAGGCTGCTACATCCATGCTTTCAGGAATCATTCTGTCTTCACGCAATGGAGTTGGGGTTGCACAGCTTAAGCCAAAAGAAATGAAGAAACTTTTATTCCAAAGCCAGAGTTATCACTAGCTAACTAGAGTATGCATCTGCAATCCAGGCACAGAACGCAGTTAGCATTACAGCTTGGTGTGAGCAGCAAGAGGCTAAACCTGAGAGATGGAAAAGAGGACTAGCAGGCAGCTGGTACTTATTTCAAATCAATGAGGCAGACTAACCAGCTGCAGGTGCCTTTGACTCCTGCAGGTGTAAAGCATATGACAGAAAATTGAGTGACAGAATATAGTCTGGGTTGAAGTTCTGAAAGTTCGTATTTTGCCTAATTTGCTGTGAAATTACAAATGTAACAGTTTATGTTGGCATAAGTGTGTTTCTAGGGGAATAAGCAGTATTTCACTGGGCAAATGCCCCCTGTGTAAAATTTCTGGCAATCAACAGGAATAAAAGTTTGACTTCAAATCTGCAAGATTTTTGGGAAAACAGGAATAATAAAACATGGAAAATCCTACAAGAGATTGCCCACTGGGGACATTTTTCAACTGTTTTTCTTTATACTCTTTTACTTATTCTTCAGTCTGGAAAAACTCAAATACTCTATCAAAAGCATAGGCTACGTTTTGATCGTTACCCCTTCATTGCTGATGCACAGAGCTCTCATGGCTTGGAGTGGCAATTGGGACTGCAGCCTCATATGCAGAAGAACCTTTCCAGAGTAGCTCCATCCAGTCAGGGAAGATAAAACTAGCTATGTGATGGACAAGGACTCTCAAAAATCTGTCATGCCATACACTCAGCGGTGGAAAACATCCTGCTCATGTCCTCATGCACTATTTGCTGAAATTTTCTGCCAGATACAACAATTTCCAAAAGAGGTGGAACAAAGCAAAGTGAACATCAGTTCGTATCAGAATGGGGCCAATAATTCTTGGCTGGATTTTAACCCAGTCAAAATTGCTGATGTTTTGCCTGAGGAATACAGGACAATACGGGTAGGAAAGTTTCAAAGATGCCCGGTAATTTATCCCCCTTTCTTAATGCAGGATTGATTAATGTGACTTATACACACACAACAGTTTTATCACTATCACAAGTGATACAAAACAGTATCTCCAAAAGAAACGTGTGATCCTCCAGGCATGAAAAATGTCAGATATTTCCCTGGAGGAATATCAGAAGCTGAGCTCACATCCAAACCTTCATGAGCGAAACTCCCGCACCTGTGTCCACTCTGCTGATTTTGGTCACACAGATGTAAACCCATACGGAAGAGACAGCATGTTCAAGATGCTGCTTACATGGGAAACCTGTCAATGTGAAACAATTTTATCTGCAGCTGTCAGCTAAATCTCATCTGGGAGAATACATCCTGCCAGCACATGTGGGCTGTGTGTTTGTCAGAGGGAGGACTAGTACATTTTCAATGCCATTCCACTGCTCTTAATGCGAGCAGTAATGTTTCTAGCATATTACCTTCCAAATGTTGCAGTACGACATGCTTTATAGGAACTAATGAATCACACAGTAAAAACTAATTGCAACTTACATACTGTTGTGAACTGAGTTTTGCAACATAAAAGCAATCAGCCAGCAATTAAAATGCTAATATGAGGCTGTACCTCGTATAACAGTTTACCAAAATCTAGTGCAATACAGTGTTTCCTGGAGACTTCTGAACAGATGTAATTTAGTTAGTATGTAGTTGTTTTATCAAACTTAAAGATGTCACCATGCTGGGAGAGGGTTCCCATCATGATGCATTACATATCTTCAGCACTAGAAATGGTGGTAAAAAGTCTGCCTAACATGATGTATTTTCCTCTTTTGTCTGGCTTCTTCTATTCATACATTAATGATTAATAAACTCTTAGTGGGACAGATAGGAACAGTATATAGTGGATGCTCTTTCTGTACATAGGTGTCTTGAATTTCATTTATTGTTTTAAGCTGCAAGTTTTGAAGATCACCGGAGATAAATTAATGTAGGTGGACTCCCAGTGTGGTTGTGGTCATCATCAAACCTACTTTTGTTTTTAACTACAAAAACTCTGTTTCAGAGACTCACAAGGCTGTGAATTGCATGAAACAATTACATTTTAATTGGGCTTACCTCCCCCACATTCACTTCTTTCTTCATTACAATCCTAATGCTGAGACAATTGAAATACATTAATTAATTCAAGTGGGGAATTATTAATTTTCAATGTCAGCCTTGGAGAAATTACCAATAGCCCTGGAACAAAGCCCCTGGGAAGATGAAGAGCTAGAGACTGCCCCGTATCTGGGTCTAATGTCAGTAACATAAGACTTCATTTTCCCTGAGGACAAGAGATGTCTCAGCAAGATCTGATCCTGGGAAGTTATTGAATTATTCTTTAGCAATTCTCATTTATTGCAGGTTTGCCTTTATGCTTTTTCAATCATTATTGGCCGCAACACTGGAAAACACAGACAGGCTCTAAATTAAATTAGAAACCCTTTTATATCAAGTTACCTGCAAATAGGAGCCAGGGCAGAAGACCAGAATGGCATTGGGAGCTCAGCTGTGTGTTTGGGGGAAGCCTCCCAAAGTTCTATCTGCTAAATCTTGAAATTCAGCGAGAGACACAAGAATGTCCCATGCCTTGCCAGCCTGGATGAAGCTGTCTTTCAGCCACAGGACATCCTCAGCAATGGGGTCTTGGTTCTCAGGTCCTTGCATCCCCCTCTTGTCCCAAGACAAAGGCAGGCACAGGTGGTTTATGCAGATATCAATAATGGAATAAATTGATTAATTATCACTTGTGTGGCTTTCATAACTTCCTTAAGGTCTTCCATTAAAAAAAGTATTTTCCTCACTCTGCTTACAGTCCTTTTCCCTGTACAATGCTGCCCAGGAGAGGACCATGTTTCTTGCTTAGAACTAACTTCTCTTCCACATCATTTTATCCTTAGCATCTCACCTGCTTCCCTTATCTCCTCCTCACTCCAGGCTGCGCTTCAAAGAAATCCATAGTTAATACTCCCAGCTTAAGCCCAGCAGAACAACCCCATGCTCAGCACATTCTTTGCCTCTGCACTTTCCTCCATGCATCCACCCTAAAAGAAAACAGAGCAAAAACTGCAACCATGGCCTGAAGGGATCATAGAATCATAGAATCATAGAATGATTTGGGTTGGAAGGGACCGTAGAGATCATCTTGTTCCAACCCCCCTGCCATGGGCAAGGACACCTCCCACCAGACCAGGTTGCCCAAAGCCCCATCCAGCCTGGCCTTGAATACTCCCAGGGAGGGGGCATCCACAACTTCTCTGGGCAACCTGTTCCAGTGTCTCACCACTCTCACAGGGAAGAATTTCTTCCTTATATCTAGTCTAAATCTACCCTCTCAGTTTATAGCCATTACCCCTTGTCCTGTCACTGCCTGTCCTTGTAAAAAGTCCCTCCCCAGCTTTCCTATAGGCCCCTTAAGGTCCTGGAAGGCTGCTATCAGGTCCCCCCGCAGCCTTCTCTTCTCCAGGCTGAACAGCCCCAACTCTCTCAGCCTGTCCTCGTAGGGGAGGTGCTCCAGCCCCCTGAGCATCTTTGTGGCCTCCTCTGGACCCCCTCCAACAGCTCAACATCCTTCTTGTGTGAGAGACTGAAAACACACAAGATGTCCGAGAAGTTAAGAAACCCTTCTGCACCTTCTCCAAAGGACATCAGAACTTCAAACTGAAAGGTGATGGGCTGGGGTCTGCCACCCCATTTCAGTGCTGCAGCTCTCCCAGCACATGATAACAAGAGTCATTTTGAGCCTTCTTTAAACATATGGAGTAGGAAACCTATTGCTCAGAGTGGCAAAAGGTGAATCGCCACTAAAGGAGTGACCTGAACTCTGGAAGAGGTTTGTCAACGGAGCAAGTTAAAGTATGGCTTCCCAAATGACTGCTCTGAGATTGCTTTGGAAGAAAATTGCCAGGAGGAGTACGGAGGGTGAAAGAGCATTACATGCAAAATTGTCTTTCATGACAGCAAAGCAGAGACTCCATTAGCTGGGCTAGAAAAGGAGCAGGTTTCACAAATCCTTAGTATGCATGGAAGCCAGAGAGATTTGCCTCTTTTCCCTCAGGGAACCCAAAAACTGGCAGAAGTGCTTAAAATTCTTCTTCAAAAACAGAGGAGCTCTGGTGTTTACGCTCACAAGCAGTGCATCAGTGCAGATACAACCTGTCTTTCTCAATGAAGACTTTGTGTTAAAAAATAAGATCTGCACTTCTCTATGGTCTTCAGAATATGGTACAGAGAAGAGGAGCAGTACCTCTATTCTTCTGCAGTGAACAGAGGCTGTGGCTGGTTTAAGGATATGCCCAGAATCGCCCAAAACCTTGGGTCAGTCACCCAGTGCTGTTATCACTACGTCATCCCGCTTCACTTACAGCAAGTGCATAAAGCAGTGGGCAGTAAAACTCCAAATCCTTCCTCCCAAACACTACGCTCCCCAGCCACCAAGCCTACATCTTGATACCCACCAATTTATAGGCTGATTTTGGCCACCTCCATTTTTAAGTACTTTGTTCATCCGGCAATAGATGCAGACACTCCAGCCCGACCCAGTTCTGCCCTGTTTTACAGGTAACTGCAGCTTCAACAACACATGCATTGCATAAAGGAGAAAAAGACCATATAAAGCTCTAAGCATGGGAAGTTGGTTGATGTTACAAATATATTAAAGAAATTAGGTTTGTTAGTATCTGCTGAAATTCTGACCCTTGTAATATGTTTCTATACGCATATATGAGAAGATATAAGCACACACATTATCTGTTTTACACCAGGCAGAAATGACCACACTACACATTTGAAGCATAAGTACACTGATATTAAAGGTAACTAAATTAAAGCAAAGCTAAGACATAAATTGGGTGTGATAAAAAAAATGCTGCTGTAATACCTTACATTATGAAACTCTGTCATTCCCCTCTGGTGCCTTGGGATAAATATTGCAATAAGACTGAAGATCTCATTTACTTGCACCCTGGGAAGGGATTGGGTTCAGACTGCCTGCTCTGGGAGCCTTAGAAAGAAAATCTTTCTATGACCTCGTAATACTTAGCTTTCTTGTAAAGCTTTGGGATAAATGGGGATCTGAGCATACCTGAAGTTCTGCTGTCCTATTATTGCACCTGTGTGTGCCACAAAACATCTCAATGAGCAGTGAAGGCAGAAAGCTCTCTTTTGATTAAAATAAAACAATGTCTTATGCAGAAAGGCCATGTTCAAGGAAGGCACAAAAGCAACCAGGTAATCTAATCAGATGCGTATTTTCCAAAATTGTGCTTTCTTTAGTTTTATTCTCATGTATATCTCTATAGAGTGAAAGGAGAGAAGAAGAAAGAAATGTTGTGGTTAGCAAGGGGATTGTGACAGCTTACTCTTCTGGAAGAACATGAAAAAGACAAAGGAGCACAGTCATACCAAAAAGCAAAAATACTAAAACACACTTCTGCTTCTAACATAAAGCCGGAGGAGGAACTTGGCATGCAAGGATTTTGAGTGTGAGATTGAGTACTGACCCTGCTCATTGTCTCTGGAGCAAGCTCCAAGAAAATAACTGGGGGAGATCCTCACGAATCATAGAATCACAGAATATCTTGGGTTGGAAAGGACCTTAAAGACCATCCAGTTCCAACCCCCTGCCATGGACAGGGCCACCACACACCAAATCAGGCTGCCCAGGGCCCCACCCAACCTGGCCTTGAGCACCTCCAGGGATGGCACATTCACAGCTGCTCAAGAAGCACTGATGAGGCAAGTGGAATTAACCAATCCTGAAACTCAATAGACTGTGGCATCAGTATATAAAATTCATTCCAGGTGACCCACAGAGATCTAAGCACTGGCCAGAAAACTGCTGAAAGAGCAGGGTAGAGCTGTGGGTACAGTCTGGAACTTGAATGAGCTGTAGGAATGGGCTTCAGAGCAGGAGGCAAAAAAGGAAGAGGGGGAAATGGCCAAACACATGCACTTTAAGGGATCGGCTTGATAAGAGATGAACCTTCAGTGGCATTTCTGTGAAGCAGATGACACTTTTTTGAGCAGAGAACAATCTCCACTTCCCAGTAGCAGAAAATAGATCATTCAGAAATCTCTATAATGGTAACCAGGGAATATTAAAATAAAGGTTAAAATTAAATAAAGAAAAAAGGAAAGGATGTTCGCTGCAAAGGAATCACTGACCTTACTGGAAAATATAGAAAAAGTATGGATAAACAGTGCAGAACAAAGAGAGATGGAAGGAACAATGAAGGCATGAGAGAAGAAAATGCAATGCCAGTGTGCATCTCCCTTCCACACCAAAGCCTGGCTTGTAAGAAGGAAAAGGGCAGGATCAGAACAAAAAATAGGTCAGGGAGTGAAGGAGGTGGGAAATAGGCTATGTGAAAGATAAATACCTAGCAATCATGACCCCATTGCAATGGGGTGGTGGAGGAAGTGTTAATAGGAAAATGAATGAAAGGAGCAGGAGAGGGGAGGTACCCAGGCACCAGTGGGAAAGCTTTAATCAGAAAAGTGTTTTGAAAAATTGTATTGAGTAACTTTTTGTGGGCTTATCACTGCTGGGAAATGGGTGTGGGACTTGTTTTTGCCCTTACTATAGAGTGCTGCTGTATACATCAGGTTTTCACAAACCAGGCAAAGGTGTTCTGGTTGAAGCCACTGAGTGCCACTGGTCCATCCGTGCTCTGTTAACAGTCTCATTGCTTCTGTCATCCCTCTACAACATCCTGTCCACCCCAAAGTAGCTGGGAGAGGTGAAGGCAGGGAAGAACAAAGCAAGTATCCCTCCGTGCATGGAAGCAGTCAAGAAAATGAAATGAAAGGAGAGAAAGAGCTGAGGTCCCTGTACAGGTTATTGACTTTGCACAAAAATAATAGGCAAAGTCAGAGAGGTGAGATTTGATGAGGACAGAGACATCAGGTCAGCAAGATGAAGGCTGTAATTGAATACGGTGAGGTGGTAGCAGAGGTAATTAGGGCTCAGTAAGCTGCAAAGGGCACAGATTAAATGAGGATAAAACAGAAGTTAAAGCGCAAAGACAGTGTGCTGGGTTTCTTTGCCAACGGCAATCTGGCTGATGAAGATCAATTAATTGAATTCAAAGAGCTGGGATGAGCCAGGCCTCCTGGGAAAACACAGCTTGGGTTGTAAAGAGGAGGAACAGAGCTGGCAGGAGAGCACCGGGTAGTGTTAACAAAAGTAATTTGGGCTCAAAAGAAGATAAGAGATAGATGCCATGAAAGGAGAAATTAGGTGAAAACACTGGCAGAGCATGAAGGGAGGAAGTCTGAGATTAAAGTTCAAGGAAAGGATCATAGAGCAGAAAAATTGAATAGAAGAAAGGAGAAAAGAGCATTACCAAAAGTGCAAACAAGGAGGAATATAAATTAATTTGTGTTACTGTCATGTTGCCAAACAACTGGAGAGGTGAGTAGTTAGAGATTCTGTCCAAACCCAGCACCTCTCATCTGCTCAGTGGCCAACTCACCTTCCAATAAGCAATTATTTTGGTGGAGCAGCTCTCCATTCAACCCTGTATTTCAGCTGCTTTCCCCCTCTCTTTGCACGGAGGCCATGATCCAGTTTTCACACACCTCCCTGCTCTGTGCATCCAGGATGTACAGCAGCTGGAACTGATCCTAGTGCTGCCAGAGACTGTTGGATGTTATTGGCCAAATGCAGAAATGAATTTACCAACAGAGTGAAATCTGCCAAAGGTGATGGAGATCCTTCCTTTCATTTTACTGTTCCTGAGAGGACACAGATTAGATTTGTTTTAAAACCAGCTATGTAATATTATGAGCCACTATTCCACTGTGGGACTGTAGATAATACTGATAAAAAAAATAATTTTCCACTTGAACAGTTTATATCCCAGCCAGTGCACAATAAGGACGAAGATGAGGACAAATGGACCTCTATCTGTGTTATCTTGAGAAAGAGAACATTGAGTATTACTCATTTGCCTTGCCTGCAGAACAGTTATTGCTGTACCTGACCACCTCCATAAAGCACTCTTAGATATGCTGATCGAGAGCTTTATTATCTGTGTCAGTAGCTGATGTTCATATTATTATTACTTAATACTTGAGTCAAGTGAACTGATCATAGGATAAAAACATCATGGCTATGAACTGTTCATTTATTATTCAGATTCTGGTAACATAAAAATAGACAAGAGGGATGAAGTTCCCACTAGGCTGGGAGTTGTACAAATACCCAGCATGCAACGTCTACCAAAAGAGTTCCCTAAAGAAGGAATTATTTACTCTTCTTTTCTTTTCTTTTCTTTTCTTTTCTTTTCTTTTCTTTTCTTTTCTTTTCTTTTCTTCTTTTTCTGCTTTGCAGACTAGAAATTCTGGCACAGAAAGGATTAAGCACTAAACCATTTGTTTAATGGCTGCAAAGCCTCCTCAGTGAAGATCAGATGAGGAATCCAAAGGAGAGCATGGCTAAGATCTGATCTGAGAAAGATGCCAAACCAGGCATTTCTGCTGTTCCTCTGGTTGTTGGTGCATGCCCACCACTGACATTTCTGACTCAGCAGTTACAGAGTGATAACTAAAACTGGCAGAATGGCACTTGCTGCCTCCTCTGATAAGTGATGGAGCCTTCCCACTGGCCTCACAGCACAGGCTCATCTTCCACTGTCTGTGAGCTTGACTTAGCACCAGAGAAGATTCTTGCAACTTTGGCTGCTTTGTGTCCATCACACAGTGGATAGTCTACAGATTGAATCTTTTTCTCCCAAAACTCACTTGGGATTCCAGTACTACTTTGTCTAGACTGTACTGGTCTAAGTTATACAACCAGACCATTTCATATTCCCAAAAGAAAGGAAGTGCTCCAACTGGAGTCCATATTTTCTGTCTGATTGCTTTTCATTTCACACTTCTTTGTTTTAATTACATTTTAAGATTAAATACAGGCATTGTGGTTATTTGCACTTAATGGATGTTGTACAGATTTAGGGGTCATAGGAAAATGTAAGGAAAAAAGGCAGCTAATGCCTAATTGTTTTGTGGGGCCCCTATAACGTGCAGTCAAGTGCTGAAAAAGTTTTATTAGGAATCTGGTTTGATTGTGATTAAAGGAAGAATTTGTTGAATTAATTCTTCAGCTAAAGAATTTAGACTTTAAGTTTTTTTACTTATATTGAGCCTAAAAAAGCTGATTCAACAAAGCTTTCTTGGCCTCACTGGTAGCAACCAATTACAAGATGGATGGCCTGGGTTTAAAAGTATCAGTATGCTACAGCAACTGGCCAAGTGCATCTTAGGCTGCTCAACAAGGAGATGGTGGGGAGGAAGGGGACACATTATTGATTTTATGATTATTGTCATTGAGGTAGTAAAAATCTTGCTTGGCTAGACATTAAGCTCTTTTTTGAAATTAATAAATAACAAAACCAAAGTTTTCCAGGCCCTAGCACTTCCTTACTTCCAAAGCCTAATGAGAGTGTTTATTTGGATAGAATGCATCTCCTTAGGCTGTCGAAGAAGTAAAGGTTACTAGATGACCAATAAACCCGTTTACTTAACTGTATGAACTTACCCATGGGGTAAAGAGACCTTTGGCTTTACGTGGAGGTTTCTAATTCCTTTTTCCTTAGCTAAGATTCCTAAAACTACCTCCTTCTACTTGATTCTTTCTCCACCAGAAGACTGTTCACAGCACTAAACATGTAGGAAAGAACAATCCCATTTTGCAAATGGCAAAATGGAAAGAACTCCACCTCTCACCCCAAAATCTTGCACAGATGATTTCTCCCAACAGACATATTCAAGGAGATCTAATGAATAAAGTGATTCAGGCTCATAAGGTGATATTGGCATTAAAGACAATAGAGCTGAGTAAATTTAACCAAAAAAAAGATGGAGCTGTTAGAATAGACATCAGCTTTGCAAAGCCTGAAATTTTTTATGGTCTTCTAAAGGTCTTTTTTATTGAAATGATAAGGAAAGCCAGCTAATTTCAGGCAAAATCTCCATTTTATAAAGCTGCCATCTCTCCTTTCTAGAACTACATGTTCCAGCAAACTAAGCAGGTAAAGGACTCCCCGTGTGTTGACATCAGTCCTAGTTTTAAACCACATCTAGAGGCCATTGATTGGTTATATTAGTACTCCAGGGCTTAGATTTTCAGTGGGCACAAGCAAAGGAGAAGATTTACTTTTTCTCCACAACCTTAGTATATAGTACTCAACTGCAGTGAGAACACTTCTGTAGTTTCTGTGCTATGCATTTAAAGCAAAAATGGCGCTTAAACAAATGAACTCAAGTTAATTAAATCAATAGCCCAAGCAAATTACTTTTCCAAGCGTAAGTTTTATTAAGCATTATTTTACTTTACTTGGAGTCTATTACCAGGATAAGGTACTAGGTAAGGTAGTGGGCTGAACACAAAGCACAAACTCTCCTGGGAAATTCTTTTTCTGTTTCTCCAACATACTAGTGTTGAGCCTATAGTTCAATTAAGTGCTTTATACAGTGTTTTCTCCTCGTTTGCCTCAACTAATATAAAACAAGACCACTAATGCTTTGCATTGCACTTAGCCTTTTATTTAGACATGAATTTGTAGAAGCAAACAAACAAAAAACCAATAAGAGAGCATTAATAGCTGTTTTTATTAAGACTATGTAGCAACACGTGTACAGCTTATTAGCTTAACTCAGCAAACTGACAGACTTTTCACCTCTTTCCTGCTCTCTGTCTTGAGCAAGACATATAGACAAAGCTCATATTCTCTATATGTCCTGCTCAGAAGGGTCATGAATTGTTCCTACAGGGAGAAAGAAGCTACGTTTCCAGAGATGATTGACCAAGTGGAAAATGCATATTCCATACTTGTGGTGGACAGCAGGGCTACCAGGCACCAAGAAGTCTGTATCTTTGCTTAGCTATTGGGCACAGATCATCTGATACATTTTACATATCTGCTTCTGGCCATGGCAGACCCCACTGAAGATGAGGAGGGTATAAGTAGAAGATCCATCCCATGTGCAGGTGGTGCAGCCGCTCAGAGACTCAGAGACAAAAGATACCCAGGAACAGGGTGGAGATGCAGGAACACTGGGGCAGATAGGAGAGGAAGCCCCATTTCTTTCTTTACTCTAAACCAGCCATGAGATGAGAGATATACACTGAGGACAGATAATGAACGGTCAACATGGTTCTGGCATTCATCTTGATTCCCAGCATGATTAAATCCATTTGAGAGGATAGGCTTTGCTTCTTCTTTTGCAGCATTTTGTATACATATGGATTGCATATTCTTGTAATGATCAAATATAGCTCCTCTCCCATTTGCGTGCTCTTCAGAATAAAGATGAGTTTTACTTGAAGTGAGGGATTACGAATACATTTCTGCATAGAACTGTAAAGTGAATCCAAAGGAGTCAATACTGGATCTTCTGCAAGACATTTGATGGACAGCCAAATATGAGCAGAAGGGATTTCTTGAGGGTGGTGAATATTTCCTTTAAAATTACCTGTTCATGTTAACTTCTATAAATTTTTCAGCCATGCATTTCTTGTCAGAAGATAAAACAGGGAAAATTAGACTGCCTTTATAGATGATTGCTTTCTTGATTTAAAATAAGGAGCCACACAACTTTTTATCTCATACATTTCAGCCCTAAATCCTCCTTGAGAGATTGGGTTTGTAATCACACTGTGTGGACGTAGGCAGTAAACATGCATTTTAGATCTTCCTGATTCTGCAGGCATTCACCTTGCAAGGAATTGCAAAGGTGAATTTGAAGGAAAGAGCAGGGGCTGGGCAAGCTGCCCAAGTGCAAGGCTGATGCTGAATGGGACGTGCTGATAATTCTATCCCTCCTTCCTCTGCCAGCCAGCCCTGGCAGTCCTGGCCACAGACAAGACAAGCAGAAATGCCTATCCTGACAGCATCATCTCCTGCTGCAGTACTTACTGAGCAACTCAAGACATGGCATGCATTTAGGTCACCTACTGAGCACCTAATGAATACAGCACCTACTCGGCTGCTGTATTCATTTATTTTGGACCCTCTCAAATGTCAGAAGTGGGAAAAAAAGTGTGAATCCTATGGAAAACATCCTCATAGCCAAGAAAACCGTGATGGCATCATCTCTGGTAGCATCAGCACCGTTTCTTTAACATGGGAGGCATGGGATCCTACCAAAGGTTCTGGAAAGGATGGATGCCTTAGGAGTTGGCTGGAAACTCCCCAGTGGTCAGCAGTAGTAGGGTAGTGAGTAGTAGTAGTAGTAAGTTTTTCCAAAAGCAGGGAAGGAAAGGATGGAAATTAATTTGAAACAGGCAGATGGATCTCTGAATTTAACAAACCAGTAGTAAGGGTAAAATTTAAACATGGATGTGCTGAGCTGTAACTCTGAGGGTGGAAAATGAGGGGTGGTGGGAAATGGATTTGATATTGAAAAAGGAAGCTGAAGGCTCACAAGATACTTTGCTGAGGGAAGTTGTGAATTTAAACTGTCTGTGACTGCTTGGGCTGGTGCACTATGGAAAAAATTAAACAGACACATCAGCAAGGAAAGGAACCCAAAAATCTTAGCATTGCTCTTGCAAAAAAATTACAAACTCCCTAGTAAAATTCTTTCCTGAAGTGGGAGGCAGAAGGACAGGTAATAAGGAAAAGGGGAGTTTTCTGACATAACTATGACAGTATAAGAGCTAATTTCTTACCCAGCTGCAGAAAAATAACTCTGCAACATGAGGAAGGAAATTGGTCGACCATCCAGAGGTACTAACTCATCCTTAATCCTTCTCCTCTGTGCACTTCTGTATTTTCTGAGCAGAAGTATATGAAATGTCTCATGTAAATAAAGTTTAAGTAATTAACTGAAATAGTCTCCAAGTCTAGTTACTGGCACTCATGATATGTGGCAGTGAGTTTGGCAGAAACTCAGATCGTTAACAAAATTTAACCCCCTACTGCAGAATGCCTTTGGGCACCCCAGCTCCCTGCAGTCATCACCATCCAATGCTGGCTGTTCACTCTTCAATAATTAAAATGCAATCTAAGAAATAATGGGAAATTACTACTTCTGGATGCTTTCCTGATAGCTGAGCACCAGCTGCCTTGTTCTAAGCTATAGGAGCTTTCAGACAGCCGTTATACTTGAGCAAGGTAATGGCAGGTTTGGAAACAGGGCTGTGGTCATGGAGAAAGGGCACAGTTCCTGCTCCCAGGACAGTCCTGCTCTGGTGGACAGGTTCTTCTTTCTACTTGATGATAGTCAAAGTTTTTCCTGAGGTTTGGCAACTTCATGACCCATTTTGCTTGTTGCTCAGGACCAAGCATACCCCAGGTCATCCTGTGCCATTGCCCCAAGGAGCAATTTTTGCTTGGAGCACTGGAGACAATAGCTTCAACAGCTGGAAAAAAAACATCACCTGAGCTATGGCTATAGGAGAGCTGGTACTGAGCATAGCATGGCGTTGACCATGGGGATTTACACTGAGCCTCCACAGAAACGGGAAGGGAGTTTTGTTGACTTGTAGGAGAATTCAGGACTCCCTCTCCATTCCTGCTGGATGTGATTGAGAGTGACTTCCCTGAAGGAGGGAGAGGGCACAGTCTGAGGGAGGGTGTCTCAACAGTCAAGCATGAGGACGGGGTTGAATTTAACCTCAATTAATGCATGGACTTGCTTGAAGAAAGAAAATAGGGGGGAAGCCCTCACTCACAGCATCCTTATATTATGTTAAATTACATCTCTTTATCTGTATTTACATTGCTCTAATGTCAGGCTGTCACAGAGACAGACTGTGCACATTTGATGCTTAAATTTTCTTCATAAATTCTGCCATACAGCCCTTATTATTGTCTGTGCTTGAATTCTATCCAGTCCATCAGTGTCTCTCAGCCTGCCATCCAGTCCATCAGTGACCTGCCCAGTGAGACCAGAAAACTCAAAACACGTCTGCTTGGGGAGGGCAGAGGAGATGCCTTCTTGTCCCATGGCTCCCTCCAACAACATCCCACCTCCTTCCTACTACTCCTTATGTGCTAGGTCCCTCCACTGAAATCATGTTTTGTGACAACAACTTCTTCCCTAGATTGCCCCTCCTTTAATTTTTTTCCTCTGTCCCATTTTCTCTGTCTCTGTCCCCAGTTCGCTGTCTCAGAAGTTTCTGAGTTCCTGGGACAAGAACAAGCAACTTCTTCGCAAGTCATGTCAGGCATGACACAGAGTTACGTGGGGTCCAGCTGGGATCCCGCATGACCTCCTCTATCATCATTCAGCACAACCCCTTGCATGGAAACCCAGTGCAAGCATCTAAAAACTCACTTCATGTGAAACAAATCTGCTAGAATTAGCATCCAGAATTTGCCATGGTATGTCATAGCTTCCACCAGAATATGTTGTCACAGCTGAAAGCAAGGGAGAAAAAATTGTTTGGCCTTCCAAGGAGAAATAAGGTGATTAAAGCATTTTCTGCATCTCCATTTTCTTCCCCAGTCTAGCCCAGCTGTAAGCAGCACCTATCTGTTCATCCAGCCTGGAGGGACACAGCGGTTACCAGGCTCCCTTGGGAATCTCTAGCACCCAAAACTTGGTGCCATCAGACACCACAAATGCTTTGTTAAATTTGTCTTTGAGAAGAAGGAATGCCAGCATGCCTTGCTTTGGCTGTTCCTGCTGTAACACACCTGGTTCTGAAGCTCTCGTGGTGCCACTGCCCTGTGTGTAGCCATTTCTCAGGTTTCATCAGGTCTAAGCACTTTAAAATTCCATATTAAACTCTGAATATAGACTTATTTAATACATGATTAAGGAACTAAATGGAAACTGCTGTAACAAGCATTTTTTCCACTAAAGCCTCTATATAGAAAAAATTGATAAGATGTCAAGTTTTCCCTTTAACCAATTTATCTTCTCTGCACAGTTAATAGTAAGATCATCTTGAATAACTAATCCACAGCCCTAAAGCAAAAACTATCATTTATTTTAGCATTTGCATTTAAACAAAATGATATTAAAATTCAGCTAGACATGATATGTAATCCAATAACCTAAGGTAATGTAATTCCAGTTCATGTAGCTATCAATCCCACAAATAATCTGACCATACACGGCCAGCACAATTTATAGTAAGTTTTATTGTATTTACAGTAATGAAAAGAATAAATACTCTTGGCTTTAAGCAACTGATTAGCTGAGCCTCAAGCATTCACTGGCCAAAATTTCATTTGCTTTAGTACTTCAGCTCTGCTATATGACCAAGGCTTCTGATTTTTTCTGAACGAGTGTCTTTTAGAACTATTCAAGAGAATTGAACCAAAGTTTATTTATTAGTGAAATATAATCCCTATAAAGTCAAACAGAACTACCTTTACTCTTACAGAATGTGAAATCAGTATCTCACAATTCCCAGAGAGCCACTCAATCCTGTCTAGTCTTTAGTTGTCTCTAAACCTGACCACTGAGGATCTCCAAATCTGGACTATATCTGCAGACAAGGCATTTTATCAGTGTGGCAGATTGGCCTAGGGAGGACTTTTCACTGACACCCATCAAAAGAAAACATTAGATTTTCTTATCTAAATCTAGAGCATGGCTACTGACTTCAGCTCCGTGATCTATGTTTGTGAACGTAAAAGAATAAACCACAAAATAAAAAGTGTGTATTTATAGCAAAGCTATAGACAGCTGGCAAGAAAGATTAAATATTGCTTGCTTGCTCTTTTGTTCTTTATTTTGCCATGCAACCCTTAGTGACTGCGTCAAACACAGTCTTGGATGAATTTTTGATCCTACTTTATATGGCCATTCTCATGTTCATTCACTTTAGTTAATAGTAAAAATTGTTTCATCCTCCTTCAGACTGATAATCAGCACCTTTCTGTGTATTAAATGGACAAGATATCAAAACAAAAAGGTATAAATAGGATATTCTTTTCTTCTTCAGAAAGCTTTTCTGTACATAAGGCAGGTGTTTCCACCCGAAGTGGTGGAGTTGTTGAGTAAGTTCTCCAGGGACCTTCATCAAGTACAGTACAGCATGAAGTCAGCAAGACATCTGTACTCTCCAGGAAGAGGTTAAGCAGCTTTCATAAAATTGTTTTCGTCAGAAGACTGCCATTGGCTCAGTGAACTTTAGATCAGATATCAGTGTACGTGAAGGGTTTCAATCTTTTGAACTAGTTACCAGGAGGGAAAGACATCAAATTCCTCTGTCCCTGGAAACAAAAATCCTGCACACACATAACTGCTGTAACTGTGTGCGGGAACCCTCTGCAGCAATGAGGAAAACTAACACGCCAGGATATGCCAACTGCTGGAGACAACTGGCCTTGGTTGCCCTAAGGGCAATCCAAAACAAGCCATTTTCATTTCCTCATGCCTGAGCTGGGTACGGTTGAGAAACAAGCTGAGGAAAACAGAAATCACCAATCCACCCTCCCTGAGTGGTCCATCAAAGAAAGTGATATAATTTAAGTTATCCCAACTTAACACTACATTCTTATAGTGCTAATTGTCAAACAGTCACAATGACAGGAATGTCACCTGTGGATACTGCAGGAGCTGCCACCTGTGTTGAACAGATGATAGTTGCTTCATGAGCCTACTAGTTGAAAAAGCTGGAACGTGCTGCCTATAGCAGCTCAATAGACCAGGCAAGCTGAGCTGTAATGTCAACCTGTCAATATAACGTCGCCTTTTTCCTTATTACTATTTTTTCAATCACTTGTCTCAATGTGGTGGGCACCATGACAGCCCGGGGCAATACATTTCACAAGTTAAGTATTCATCAAATTCATTCAGCCTTCAGGTTCACATTTTCTATCTCTGAGTTTCTCACTGTCCCATGTTCTTGAATTATGGAGAAGGACCTGCAATCATTTCATCAACGGGGCAGGCTGCTGCTGGTTTCATTTTGTAGGATGGAGAAGCCCCAGAGGTGTTTCAAGCGTACCCAGGGGAATAGTAGCACTCCGATCTGTACTGATATCAGAGGATGATCACAGATGTTGCTCCTAAACCTTAAACTCTTCAAATAATAAACTACTTTCTTTCTGCTTTATTGGCTGTTTCTTACAGTGTCTGATTCTTTACCTTAGGGCAATAATTCCTCATAAAGCTTCCTGTTGAAATTGCATTTGTTCCTGCACTTTGCATTTTTTCCCTTGTCTACCAAGCTATCTTTTTCCTACCTGATTTGTTTGACTTGCGCTGTACGCCTACAACTGTTTTGCAATTACTTCGCACTGCAACTATTTTCTATCCCTCTTGCTTTGTTCTTTTTATTGGTTACACCTTTCAATCTTCCCACCTGTTCTGGAATTATTTGCCTGTAAAAATGCCTGTCCAATTGTTGGTGTGACAATGTAAGAGCCCCAATTTTCCAGGGAGCTAAGAACACAGCTCTCTGTTCAGTTCCAGAGAACTGCTATGATTTAGTGAGTTTGAAAATAATCTAGGAGCATGTCTACATCATACCGTGAACACAGAAGAAATATCAGAGCAAACCACAGCCACTCAGGCCCCAGAACAGCCCAACCCTGTCTTCAAGCACATCAGCTTTGCTCAGAGGCAGAGCTTATAAGCTTTGGTTTATTACTGCTCTAAATGCCATTTAGTGCTTCTGGATCCAGGTCCAACACGACTCAGCAGCCCACAAGATGGGTCTGCATCAGATCACTCCACATTAACCCACTGATATCGGAAATCAGCTGCAAAGTGTAGATATGATCAGAGATCGGACAGCCCAAGCAATGGTCTTCAAATCTCACCTTGCCTTAGGGACACAAGTTTTGACACCCCAACTGGCAGTCCTCTCCTAGGTACCTGCGTCCCTAGCCCACTGATCACCACTTACCAGCGCAAGTGAAGGGGCCTGCTGTCACACAAACCCTGCTCTGTAGCGTCCCAAATGAAGCACTCAGCTCATAGCCCTGGGGAAGCTGGGATGCATGGGCATGACATCTTCCTTGCATTGGTGAAAATCTTGATAGATGCTTCCAATGGCGGAATGCCCACCAGCAACTTGGTTACTCAGGCTAGTGAATCAGTAACCACCTCTGCAGACAACAGAAAATTGGAGGAGTGTTTGCTGCACCAGAATGCTGTGCTGCTATCCAGACATGATGGCTGAAGAGGTGGGCCAGCAGCACCCTCATGAAGCCCAAGGAAGGCGAGAATCGAGCCCTGCACCTGGGAAGGAACAACCCCAGACACCAGGACATGCTGGGGGTGCCCAGCAGGAAAGCAATTTGGCAGAAAAGGGTCTGGGGTCCTGGTGGACACCAAGTTGAACACAAGCCATCCTTGTGCTCTTGTTGCCAAAAAGGCCAATGGTATTCTGGGCTGCATTAAGCATTGACAGCAGGAGATGGCACAGTGTTGAATAAAGGTTGATTAAATGTTGCTTGAATTGGGTAGGAACATGCTGGCTTCCCTCAGCAGCCACCCAAATAGCCTTCCTCCACCACAGCTCCTATGAGAGCTCAAGCATTAAAACCAGTCCCTCTGCAACCTGGTGTTGGTACTGGCTACAGCAGAACTTTGCAGAAGCAAGGCTTCCTGGGACTGGCAGGAGAAGATGTAGTTTTGCAAAGAAAACATGTTTGCAATTCCTGTCACTGTGAACAGGCCAAAGGTCAGCTCTCACCTCTGCTATCCCCCAGCCTAACACAGCCTCTCTCCCCAGGAGATGACCCAGATAGCTCTCTCCACTTAAGAATGCAGTAGCTGTACCACACCTGCCGTTTGGTCATGCATTTCTTAGGTTGATAGATGTGTAACGCCAGGAGGGAACATTATGATCTGTGCGTATGACAGCACCATAGCATAGGGCATAACATTTCACCTGGTAATTCCTGCATACCTTCTGCTTGAATCGAGTATAACTTATCTAGAGAAGCTCAGCAGTGCTGGAGAAACCACAGATCATTAATGCATTATTGTCAAAGCTGTTGTCCCACGAAGTTACTTTGCATTGTTACCCTGAATATATCCAGCTGGAACTTCCAGGCACCAGATCTCACTGTGCCTTTACCCACTCATTTCACCAGCCCTCTGCTATCAGTACTTTTATTCTCTACATAGATGCTTGCAGCCTATGAGTGAGATGCACCTTTTTTTTTTGAGTATCTTTCCTCTTCTAAGTTAACTGTTTTCCTGAACTCAGATAATTCGATTGGACTCAATGATCTCTAGAGGTCCCTTCCAAACCCTGCAATTCTGTGATTCTGTAATTTTGAAAAATGTTTGCAGCTATTCTAGTAGTAATTATTCCATTGTGCAGTAATTCAGACGCCAGAATCACTTCTGGCAAATGGACATGCTATTGCAGCAAACAACTCTAATAAAACTTTCTTCCTTTTACTTACCTTTCCCCTGGCTGTACACGTGGGGCTCCCATTACCTCTCAGCACAGTTATATTGGACAACCATGGCACGATGTTTATTAACCACAACCTCCCATCCAAGTCAGTGCCTTCCAGGAGGCAGCCCCACATCCTGTAAGCTCTCTGCACAGTTCTGCTTCCCAGAAGCATATGCTGGCATTTGGGTGCATTGAAAGCACTTGCTATTTAAACCATTCCAGCTTACACTACAATGTATAAAGGCCCTCGCCATTATTTACCACTGCTGGCTATTGCTCCAAACTGCAAACCTTGCTAGTAATGAACTGATCTTTTCCTCTAGATCACTAAGAAATGCATTGCACTGAGCAGCATCTTGCGTTTGACCGCATCTCCTCAAGTAAATCTACTTACTGGGATCTCCTGATAAGTCAGTTCTTTAAGACACTTGGTATTTACTGTGAGGTTTAATAAAAGGTTTGATGGCCGTTTAATATCACTGGACCTGAACTGTCCATATAAAGCCTCAAGCCTGGCTGTCTCTGAAGACTCACACAGCACACTCACTATAACAACCTCCCCAAAGGCATAGGTCCAGATTCATGCCATTCCCCAGGGCAGGTGCACCAAGGGTTGCTTCGGTAACAAGGCATTTCAAGAGAGAAATGTCCCTCTCTACCAGGCCTGAGCTACGCTGTAAACATCAATACAATGTTAATCCAGAGCCAAAAAGAGCAGCATCACACGTTTGTGTGTGTGCACCCACACCTCTGTGCACATCTATAACACACAGAGCATCTGCATTTGCCAGCTGTGTCGGGATGCAAATCCCACCCGTGTCCCTGTGCAGATGTATTACACCAACACATCATGAGTAGAGCAGCACACTGATTAAGACTTGAGGTGATAGATGACCAAAAGCTGTCACTTGTGTTGTGAACAGCCCACAATACATCAGATGGGTGTTACATTACATCCTGCATTACTGGAGGGACAACCAGCACTAGGACAGGCGTAACGGAGGAGCCTTTAACAACCTGTGACTATGCAGTCAGGTCTCCAGCCCTGCCTGCTATGATTACTCCGACAACTTATCAATACTTTTTAGAAAATCCTACTTTTTCAGGGTGCTTCAGGGTCATGATTCATACTAAGTGTATGCTCATACGCAGTTTCTAAAAGGTCACTCATGTTACAGATGTGACTGCTGAGTGCTATGACTTGCAATAAGCATCAAGAACTCCCAACTGACTTCTGCAATTTCCTTCTGAAGATCGAAAGCCCAAATCAGCCCCTGGCAAGATACAGCTCCATTAACTGCGGTGGGGTGCCATCACATCAGATCTGCATCCAAGTCTCAATTTTATGTTCTGTGGTGACATCCTTCTTGGCAGGGTCACGTGAATATTTCAAAAGCACGCTGATGGGCTGAGGGCTTGAAGCCCCGTGAGTTACAGGCTGAAATTCTGGAGGCTCTAACAGAAGCTCTGCTCCTAAATAATTTTGATGCTTTGGGAAATTTGCTCTTTCCAGCTGCCTTTTGTTTAACAGCAGGATCCTCTGGTCCTGCAGAAGTTCTGTTTCAGCTACTGCTGATGCAGTGTTGGTGAATGTGGTGAGGGGGAATAAATGGCTGGTCTGTTTATTTTGATGATTCCATTCAGTACGTCTGGATAGAAAGATACAGAGAATTATTGTGTGATTATGTATTCTTTGGCATTAATCTCAGTAGCTGAAATGAAATGTTGAGCTATTATGAAGTGTGAATGAGCTTCTAATGTGATAAAGAAGGTTAAGATTTGAGCAATGGCTTGGTTTTCTTGTCATTCGTCTTCAGTGTGCCAGATGGTGTGTCACTGGGCTTTTATTGGTTCTTTATCAATTTTATTAGCCATATGATTTGATCGATCTTATTTTGCCTAAGAAAAAAATCAATTCAAAAAATATACTTACCAGGGCAGCTCCCTACTTTAAAGAAACGGAAGAGCCCAACAAGCATAAAAAAAGGGTTAAAGGCCAGAGGGGCTCCAGAGCGCATCCAGACATGAACAGACATGTCATCGGGTGACATGGCCACCAGGAGAAGGAGGAAGAAAGATGTCCTTCATCAGACTGCAGGAGGTGGATTGTCCCTGGAGACACAGTGCCCAGGTGCACTAAGCCTGCAGAATCAGCAGCAAAACGCATGCACAAATATATGCCCACTTGTGAGCTCCCATGATGTTCCAGAGAGAGATAGTCCATACAGTCAGTGAAATCCAGAGAGCATTCAGACCATCCTACATTTACACAGAGCAGAACAGCTCTCTGAACTCCACTGGCTCTATTGACTGGATCTTCATGGATTGAAACAGGAATTTGGGCACCTGGTTCACATGCAGACATCATGATCCAAGAGCTTCTCTATCTCCAAATGAGCACAAGCCTAATTCCAACAGTAGTTTCTGAAATTACAACTGGAATATACCTGGTTTGCTAAAGACGAATGCTTTTTCCGTATACTGGAGTACAGTCAAGGCAGACTCATCCTTATCCCAAATGAGGGGAGATAAACACCCTCAGACTGATGGGCAGAGCTTTCATATCATATAAAATGGGCACAACACCACTGTGTTGTAACAGCAGCACCAATCCTAAAGCCAACACAGGGATTCATCAATCTCACTGTGCTAGGAGCCACCAAGAGCTCACCTGGGTGCCTTTATGCCTCACACCCTGCCAGGGTGGTGCCACCAGGCTGGGGCTTTCTAGATGGAGCAGCTTCTTCCACACCGTTATAGGCAGGGGTCTGTTGATAGCACTGTTGAGAGCATACATCCAGTTCATAGCCATGTGCTCCTCCAGCAACTCAGCCTTTCTGAAACACCACCTAACAGCCTCAGCTTCCTGATGAGAAAGTGTGTTTCAGAGTCAAAGCGGGAAATCAAAAAGGAGCACTACCCCTCCCAATAGTCCAAATGGACCAGGGAGTGACACAAACAAAACCTTCAGTCAAGAGGAGAGAGGAAATGCTGATGAAGAGAGAGCATGAGTGAACATCATGAATGCCATTAAACTTCTATCTAGTGCAGCAGATTGCTGCAGGCAGGAATCCCTGACGTACAGTCTAACTTGCTGTAAAGTCTTATCACATATAAAATTGCAGTAATCATAATGCCAAGGAATAAGACAATGACAAATGAAAAAGCTTTCAGAAGTTAACGTTCACAACACACTGCCAGCAAAACACACAATCTATTTAATTAGTAAAATGCCATGAGACAGTGTGCAACTCTCCGTTCAGAGAGCCTGTGAGTAAATACGCAAGAGTGTTATAACACAATGAGGTGGCTACATTAAAGATTGAAATATATGTGGCTGGTGAGATGTAGACACTGCACATTAAAATAAACACATTGCATCATAAATTTAGCACACTTGTCATCATAACGGGCAATGAAAACTATGTCACCTATGAAAGCAGCTGCAGCTCTTTTGAGTGGCACCAATGGCTGCAGGCTGACATAGACTTTCTGAGTCTCTGGTCTTGCTGTTTGGGTAGTCCAAGGCCTCCAGAAGAGCCAGTGGACTATGAAGAACCAGTGGGTCTCACTTTGGGCAGAGGGAATTAATCACTTCTCTGTGCAAAAGTGTCAATTCTCCCATTACAGCTCGCTGTTTTGTTTTCTTGGCTCTTCACTTTGCTCCACGCCTTGGTTTAGACAGCAAATTCCACACTCTAAACCAGGCATCATCTCACCAGCCTCAGCTTTCCTGTACAGTTTTCCACTTTCTTCCTCTCCTGCTTGAGGACCAAGACATACCTTGGGCTGCTCCCAGTGGAGGTGTAACTCTGATTGCAATGTCCAGCAGTCACCAGGAGCAGTACCTTGATGCTCCAAGCCAGGAAAGCTCAGATATTCCAAGCTCCTACTTTTGTGGCCACAGACTCTTTCCAGTGTCTTCCCAGCCATCTCTATTGCTAAAAGTATTTTTAAAACAGCATTCAGAGTTAACTAGTAACCCTGGAAAGCAGCCTCAGCAATCATGACTTTCATGAGCTACAAGGAGGCCAATGGGTAACTTATTTTGGGTAAGCTCTCCTGTGCCAACATAGAAAACACAGCAGCTCTGGTTGTGCTGCGCCCAATTTACCACAGAGGGTTCTTTGTGACACTGCTGAGTTTTGCTGGAAGCTGGTGCACGAGGTTGTGTGTGTGATGAAAAGATCACAATGGCAGGCTTTGATGCAGCAGTCACTGTTATCAATTCAGGTCAACGTGTGTATTTTGGACTTTTCTGTTGCATTTTTCCCACGTGGCATAGAATATTTTAATATTCATAGGACCCCATGTGGTTCCCAGAATGTCTATCCAGCAGAGCATATATTCTGCTCTATAAGCAGTAATTTTGATTTAACATTGCCTGCGTCTCTTCCTAAATCAGTTTTGAAGTCTCCAATTCCATATCATCATATACCTGTTTCAGCAAGCGATGGCATGATTCACAGTGAGCAATCTGGTTCATCAAGTAATCTATTTCCTTACCCCAGTAATTATTTTTAAGGGGTGATTTATCCTTTTATGAGTAAAACAGATTAAAAGCACAGCATATTTCAGTCTGTGGCATATACCTACTTTAAGGAGGAGGATATGAGTTTATGCATCCTTCTCAGTTCCAGGATTGACTGACACATCACAAAATGTCACTTCATTAGGAGACAAACAGAAATAATCCAACCAGAACAATTTTTATTGATAAAGCGGAGCTGAAAAATATCAGGGTCACTTATCACTTAGTATGTGGGGGACAGGCAATGAAATCTTTATTGGAAAATTCTCTATGACAGGAGTGCACTTAATCTTGTCAGAGATAACACAGCCACAGTAATGTATTGCTTGATATTTGTAATAGCTACAGCAGATAGCCCAATCCAAGCATGCTGTTTCAGCAGTTCACAAGGCTTAAACGACTTTATGTCAAATGCCTTTGAAGATTTCATTTCTCTCTCTCTCTCTTAGGAAAATCCAGTATCCAAGCATTTCTTATGTGACTATTGCAAATTCTCAGCCCTAAGGCTGAGCACAAAAGGTGTGATGTTTCACACAGTCACTAGATCACACAGGTTTTGATAGGACTCCTGCAGCTTCACAAGCTTCTTTGGAGTGACACGATGGCATACATCTTCAAAATGGTGAATGGGATTCCTTTAAACAGCCAAATGCTACCAGAAATGTTCATACCACTTGTTTCCAAAGATGAGTTACACTTTGTTTTATAAGTGGCTTAAGCCTTTGAAAACTGAACTGCTTTTGCACTGTTCCAGAAAGCTGCATCTTTTTTCATTGTCATATCAGCACTTTCTTGGGAAAATGTAAGCACAGTCAGTAAGCTCCAAACAAGGACCACTCCAGTCTGACGACAAACCCAGTCCCAGGGCAGGGATTATCCCTGTAAATGAAGCTGTTACTTGTGTAGTATTTTATACATTGACATTCAATTATATCACAATAGTGATCTTACATTTTAGTCACTGAACCAGAAGGAATTTAAGCCAGCCCTCTCTGACATATAATTTGCTATACAAATTTGTAATTTGTATAACATCTCCAACGTTGTCAGCTCTACTTACTTCTCAGTAAATCTATTCAGTGTTTCTTTACCAAGATGTTTTGTGATGCTGATCTTAAATCCTCCTTGTTGCAAGCAAGGAGGATGTTTCTCATCTTATTCCCCAGAGATCTGGAAAATAAGTTATTTTTGGAACAACTCCACTATGCATTTAAAGATTAGCACTACTCCTCTTTAATCTTTTCATCTTTAGGCTGTTTCTCTCAGTCTTTCCAGGTTATCTTTTCTATTCATTTATGGCAAGACTCAGGTTTCAGTTAAAGGAACCAGTACATAAGTGACTACCTATAGCTCTATACATAGATGCCAGGTGTCTAAGTGCCGGGCTTACTCAATAGAGAATCCATCAACAGAGACCATCATCAGTCCAAGAAATGATTCAATTCACTGTAAAACAAACTCCACTGACTCTTTTGCCTACATCTTCATCAGCTATGATTGCTCAGACATCTGCTTCACTTGTAGACACATTGTGGCCACACAAGCTTTGGTATCTAAGCCAGACAGCAAATAACCCTCCATACAATTTTCATTTCTTTCCACTGAGCCAGCAGTCAGTCCACCTCCAAGATCCAGCTCTGAGACTTACAGCCTCAACACTTGGCTTCTCTCTTTCAACAACTGCATTCTAAAAGTTTCTCCCAAAACTACTTATTTACATCATGGACAAAAAAAATTAGCAGACTCCTGTCGTGGCCTGAAAATATTTACCTGGCAGAAACCTTTCACCCAGGGATTTTATAGTGGCAGATGTCCCAGATCTGGGAATTTCAGACAGATTAAATCTTGGGCAATGGAGCAGTCATTTTCCAGGGCCAGAAAATAATTACAGCAGTACTGGGAATCCCCCTGACCTTTCACAGGGACAGATGCAACACGATATAAGCAGGTGGGGTGTACAGCTTCAGAACTGTGTCCTTTCCAGGCAACGTGTGAATGTGTATCAGTGTCTGGTGCTGATCACAGTGGACTGTGTGTCCTCCTTAACCTGCAAATGTGTGCCTAAATATACGATCCACAGGTGCAGCTGTGATGAATGTTACCACAACTTCTCCTATTGCAGAGCCTCCTACAGCTGCTGCCAGTTTGCTCCTGGCAGCTGTGTCCACAACAGGGAGAAGTGAAAGCCAATGCACGTTACCAGCAGAGTAACCCCAGCTTGCCTCTCCTGGCTGTTTAGAAGTTTTTCAAGCTGTGATTTTGATTTGCACTGCTGAAGTGCAGCACCTCCCCTTCGCATTGGAGCTCAGCCAGTCTGGAACTGCTCCATGTGATGCTGTGTGGGAGCTGAGGCCCAGAGCTGGGCAAAAGCAAGCTGGGTTTGGGGGACTCAAAACTTTTCATGACTGTTTGCATCATTCAGGGGAGGTAAAATAAGATCACTTTCAAGAGTCTCAAAGTATTTCATTTTGTTACTTATAACTAGTTTTGATTTCTTAGTGCTTAAAGTAAATATATTTTTCACCCTAGAAGTATTTATTTTGAAATGGAAACATGGAAAGATGTTTTGTCCTGCTCAGAAGAAATTGTTTGCCATGAAAGAATGCTCACAGCAATGGTGGAGTCACACAGCCAGTTCTTCCTTGACCCTGCACAAAGGCAGGGACATGTCCTAGCCCCTGCCTTCAGCAGTCAGCATCACGGCTTCCTGCACACACACACCTGGCTGGGACAGCACATATGGCTGCTCCAACAGAAAGAGTCATCGATTTCATCAGCACTGAAAAGTACTCCATGCTCCCTGTGGTTTTAGAGCTGCCTTCCTACATGAGTCTTTCAGCCTTGATAGCCAACATCTCCACGCCCAATCCTGCATATCCTACAAACTTGAATAGTACAGCTTTATGACACATTTTTGTGTCAAGTTACCATCTTGCTGTAACAAAAGATGTGCAGGGGAGTTGGACTAGATGACCTTTAAAGGTCCCTTTCAGCTCAAACGATTCTATGATTCTATACAAATCCATCACACGCCCGTGAGACCTCTCACTGTTGCTCTAGTTTAACAAGGTGAATGCTCAGGGATGGGGAGTTAGGCTGGCTGGTTCATCTGTGGCATGTTAAATATCACGAAAGTGCTGAGATTCAAAAATAAAATGGCAAAACATTTAATCAGAAAGGAAAAGTCACACATTGCACTCTTGACACCTATGCAAAGATTTAAAAACCTGCAAGCACTGAAATCCAAGCCACAACAAGTTTTCACAAAATATCCAAATGCAAGAAGAGGGAGAATTTGTTATAAAAGAAAAGCTGCAGAATCTTCACTAACATTTGAAGGAAAGGGACACAGACACCTTCCTGTGTGAAGCCATAGCTGTACAGGAAATATTTGGGATCAGACTGTTGAAATCAATGAGCGTTGTTCCACTGACAACAAAGAGCTTGGGATCAGGCTGTTAGGGAGCAAACCATCCTCTGAGCAAGCACACTTCTCACCAGAAAACACTTACATACAGCTCCACCAACGTCAGACAATGAAAAGATTTTTTTCAAGCAGGTACTGAGTTATTTGCCTTTGTGCATCTTGTTTTCAGGCTGCTCTTCAGCACCTAAAGCTGACCCATTAATACTTCTTCCACGCTAAGGTTTGTTTGTAAAAGAGATTGGGATCCTGTAAAGAGAGCACTGTGTTACCATTCCTTGATAGCACCTTCCTATCCGGACAGCTCCTGTGTCAGGCAGTACAGTGGTGGGTTGGGAGCCCCCACCTAAGACAGCTGCATTTGGGTCTAAAATCCATGCCCGTAATGAAGGCAGCACACAGCAGCTGTTCAACATCTCCTACAGCAAGAATTCATCACAAGGAAGTGCAAAGATTCCCCTACTGTGTTGACCAAACTTTCCACGGAGATCGGACAAACAAACTCAGCAAAAATCAGTTTCTTACACAGCAAGCCTGTTCCATAACTTGAAACTTTGTTTTAAAGTTTGGGAAATAACAGTTGTGACAGGCTGGTGATATTAAAATTGCTGTTTAATGATGAGAAAAACAGGGCTGAAAAAGCACGTATGTTAGACAAAGAGCTCCCTCTAGCTAATGAAGTAGAGTTCGGTAGCACACAGCCATTGCACCACAGAGCAGTGCTGTGCATACAAAGCTGTGCTTTGTAGAAAGTGCTGCAGTATAGTGTATATGAAAGTTTACTTCTCATCATCCCACTGGTTAGAGGTCAGCAATAAAAACAGACAAGTTAGAGGACAAAGTAGGGCATTAAGTTCAGCTCCCTGAGATGTCACTTCCAAGGTTATTTCCTCAATATTAAATATCGAGGTTTAAAAGAGCTTTTCCTACCTCTTGCAATTCTCTTGGTAACTTACAAAAAATAAAAAATAAAAAAATCACAGCTCTCAATACCATTATGTCACTCCATGTAATGCAGCCTATGTTTCTATGTTTTCTACCTAGGTTCACCAGGAGGACATGGTTAAGCAGAAACTGTTCGATTACAGCTGAAATGCAGCAGCTTTAGGGAGGTATGAAGCCCCTCTTCAAATCCATCCGGCAGCACCAGCCAGAGGATGGTTTAAACCATTAGAGAGAAGATGTGGACATTCAGCATTCCGCCAGCAACCAGCATGCTGGAAACAGAGAGCTGATACACAGACACTTAGTGGCCAAAAAATTGGCAAATACACCTTCAGCAAAATAAATTCCTGGGAAATTAGCAAGGGCAACATCTGTGCTCACTGCAGTCATGCTAATTAACAATTCAAAAAATGGTTGGTTTCCCCTATTCAAAATTCCCCCCTGAATGATGATAAGTCAGCACAGACTCCTGGTCCACGAGCTGAACTACTGACCAACCTGCTGCCTTGTCCCTGGCCAACAGGACAGGTCTGAAAGCAGCTGCCGTGCTGGGAGCAGACAGCCTCTTCCCTCTTCTGCGTGATAGAGCAGAGGCAGCACCACATGAGCCCATGGTGGGAGGTGACTGGGGTCTGTAACACCATAAACCCACACCTAGACAGTGCCAGGTCCTTCAATTCCTGCCAGTTTTCTCCCTTTTTTGAGTGTCTCCAGATTCTGTTTCTCAGAAGCCATCGTGTTTGTTCTTGTTGATCTAGGTGCCATGAAGGAAGAAGTGATAAACAAAGGAAGTATCAGTAGGACTCAGAGTCAAATAATGGCCATTCTGAGAAGGACCTGCACCTCTCTCCTCCCTACCCCTTCTCCACCAGTCTCAGTTCAGTATTTCTCTTCATTAGGGCAACACCTAACTAAGTGATTAGAATCACCATAAGACTTTAGCTTATATCTTTATTTAACTTTCCTTGAGAAATAAGTCCCTGTAAGACTTTAGCTTATACCTTTGTATAACTTTCCCTCAGAAATAAGTCCTATCTAAAGAGAAGAAAGCCAGGCAGAGAAAAGTTAAATATATTAATCATCCCAAGGCACATGAAACCATTTCGTTGCAGTTAAAGCTCACCCTCTATATGAAGGTGCACAGTGCTCAGACTTAAGCTTGCATGTTTCCTTTCCCTAAAACAAAATCCTGGTTAAATACCTACTCCTACCCAAGGAGAGCTGTATGTACTCAGTAGCAGTTGGGTTTCATAGATTAACTGCAAAAAAGTTTCCTTCATCAAAACTCAATTAATGTGCACTCTTATCAGGGTTTATGAAATTGCTGAGAAATCACAAGCACTGTACAAAACACTTCTAGAACTATAAAGGTCTAGGATTTCCTTTCTGATAAAAAAAATTAAAATTTATGTTCTTCTATACTCTCTAACAGTCTAATAAACTGCAAATATCTGGTTTTCTATTAAAGGCCAAAAGCCAAGAATTCAAATAGAAACATCTTCTTATCACTGTGTTCTGTACATAAAGTAATGTACAGATGCAAGAAGAAAGTTAATTGGTTTCATGTTGCTCGGAGTGCATGCGGAAGAAAATTAAAAGAACCAAATTGCTATCTCTAATTAGAAATTCTGAGGAACAACATTGTAGAGATGGATTGTCAGCTTCCTCAGGCGTTTCCTACTCACGCCAGTCAAATTTATGCATCTCCTTTCCAATTAGTAACTTAATTGCCTTTACATAACTAAAAAACAAGTGCTGGCTGCTGGTTTATTTCAATTCACACAGTCACAGGGATGCTAACACCCATGTACCAAGGAGCAGGTGGCCTACTGGGTAAATCACTGCATTGCGCTGCTATGTGGCAAAGGTCTGCTATGAAATGGAACCTGTAACAACCATCACCTAGGAGACCAGGTTACTCCAGGTTAGAGGAGAAGAGAAGGAGGTGGAAGATAGCAAAAATGTTTGGTAAACAGTATGGCTGTTGTAAAACACTCAGGTGGGCTGTCCTCTTTTTAGCAACTTGTGCTGCTTTGCTTACTAAATGCCATCTCCTTTGACTGCATTGAGTCAAAACCAGAGGCTGCTAAGCACAACACGAGCTGGGCAAAAGTGACAGCTGAAGGAATGGGTAGGATGATAGTTAACCTGAACCCTACTATGTTGTTCTGCACTAATTCTTTCCTGCCCATCATCTGTAAGATCACAAACTGAATCTTCTCCATTATTCCATGATAAGAAGTCTCAACTTTAAATTACCATCCAGCATCATGTGTCATGTGGTCAGGCCTCATCTGGAGTACTGTATCCAGTTCTGGGCTACCCAGTTTAAGAAAGACAGGGACCTCCTGGAAAGAGTCCAGCGGAGGGCCACAAAGATGATAAATGACATGGAGCATCTCCCTTATGAGGAGAGGCTCAGTAATCTGGGTCTGTTCAGCCTGGAGAAAAGAAGACTGAGAGGGGATCTTGCTAATGTCTACAAATAGCTGAAGTGAGGGAGGCAAATGGACACAGGCAATCTCTTTTCAGTGGTCTGTGGGGACAGGACAAGGGGAAATGGCCACAAACTGGAGCAGAGGAAGTTCCGCACCAATGTGCATAAGAACTTCTTCACGGTGCTGGTGACGGAGCACTGGAACAGGCTGCCCAGGGAGGTTGTGGAGTCTCCTTCCCTGGAGATATTCAAGACCCGTCTGGGCGCCTACCTGTGTGACCTGCTGTAGGGAACCTGCTTTGGCAGGGGGATTGGTCTTGACGATCTCTAGAGGTACCTTCCAACCCCTACAACTCTGTGATTCTGTGGTTCTGTGTCCTCCCAGATACTAAACTATGACAGCAAAGATCGTACATTGACAGGTGGAATCATTACCAAGAGCTGGGGATCCTGTAAAGACTGATAAGAGATGCATTTAGACTGTAGAAAGGGTACATCAAAATGTCAAAATCTATCCACCAGATTCCCTGTCATCAACACTGCCTGAAAGCTCTCCTCTGCTGATTCACACTCATGTGAAACCAAGAAGGTAAATGAAGTCAAGCTCTTGGGCTTCCTCCATGCTTCCATCACATGCCCTGGTTAAATTTTAAGGAAAGAGCACTGGGGTTAATGTTAGTTTTCTGGGTTTTGTTTTATTGTCTTCAGAATCCTTAAAAAAAGTGCCCCTACTAAATAATACCTGGCCATTGCACTATTCCATCATGCCTTCTAAATATATCTGAGGTATGTTTCTAACATATACCATTCCAATATACAGGAATTTATAATCCTGCTCAGGGAGAGCTGTAGCAGAAATAAGCTGTATGATGCATTAAATAGAAATGACCTTGAAAATAAGGTTGGCAGCATACCAGAAGTACTTTACCTGCACAAAAAAATCAACATAATGAAAGAATTTGCTGCCCAACAGCTAAAAATTTTCTCCTCATAGGCTAACTGCTGGTCCAATTTCCTTCTGCTTATACAAATGTTAGCTGAGGAGTAAAAGGTTTGCATCAGTTAAAAAAACATGCAATGAACTGGCTAGAAGCTTGGATTTCTTTTAATTAACAAATGTAACAGTAGGATCTTTACACTGCAAGAAGGATATAAAACTGACCAGAAAGCAGGAGTGGACAGATTCATAGGCACTGTTCAAAATGGTGGTGGTAGGTGGTAACTGGGAAATAATTCATACAAACTTTCACCAAAACCGAGAAAGTCAAGTGTTTACAAATTATTATTCAAGAACAGTAACAACAAATAGGCAAAAATAAATCAGCCTTCTAAATGCATTTGTACTTTTAGCAACCCCTCTATTGAAAATTACAGAGCAGTAAAAATACTTTCCTTAGGGATCTCATGGGATGAATCACCATATCTTGTCCCATGTCATGAACCTGCAAAGCAACTCAGGTTCCTGCTTAGGACTATCAGACGTACAGAGGTAATCAACAGGACAAAACGTAATACTAAGATAAACCTAGCAATCTCCAAAAGAAGTCACATAATACAGAATTTCACCCAGTCGGTACACTTATCTATTGCCAAGGTCCTTCCCAGCCACAGAGGAAAGAGATAATTTGCCACTGCATGCATGCTGATGCTCTAAAGCTGTCAACAAATAACCACATAAATGAGTGTTATTCATGAACGTTCACCCATGAAATGTTGGTCTCCTACAACTGCCAACATCCCATAGTGTTGGTATGCTTTTGGAACATGCCATTACAGCACGTGCAAAACCCACACGACAAACAGTCCAGATGATGAAAAAGGTATTGGCTTGAATAGCATCGACACAGATTGCCAGAACCAAAATTTGAGCTGTTCGTGTTGTTCCTGTCAGTCAGTTAGATATTGAGAGCATGGGCTGAGTCGCTGCACTTCCCCTGGTGCATTCACAGAGAAAATTGTCCTGTGGTGAACCCAAAAGCCCCGTGATGTGCTCAGCACTGTTGATCCAGGCAGCTGAAGTACCTCTCACTGTAACACCCTACACCCTCAGGACAGCAGTTTTATTAAGACACTGTGTGGGTAGTCCAGCAAATCACCCGTCTGTAAACAGTTGATTTAGAAGCCTGTCCTCAGAGAAACATGCTCATACAATGCCAGCCCACAGGAAGAGAATATTAACAACCTGGTGTGGAAGCAGGGGAAGCTCTGATACTTCAGCTCTGTTTTCACCACAGCCACTGGTCCCCTATATGCGAGTAATACCTGCCCTCTTGGTTCCTCCATCTGTGAAAGGGCCATACAAATATTTAGTCACCTTGTACAAACCTTAACTTGAAAGAGAAAAACTCACATGTAAGCAGAGCGCATTGTGATATAAAATATATCATTCTCTGTTACAATTACACCTCTTGAACCATGGTGTGGCTTGAACAGCAGTTATTACAGTACAAATAGGTAACAGCACATGCCTTTTTGCTTCTTTCAGAGTCATTCTTAAAGGGTTAACGTACCTTACCAGTTTGAATTATCTTGTTGTGGTGAGGAGCTCAGGATGTGCCTCAAAATCCAGCGTTGACTTACAGCACTCCAATGTCGATGGCAATTGCTGTTGTTCACTACAGAAAATAAGCAGATCAGACAGGCAACAACCTTACGAGAAGCAAACACAGCTGAAACAACAGGACACTTGGCAGTAATCTTCAGTGTGAGATAAATAGCTGGGTGTTGTGTAGTTGAATAGTTTTTATGATAGACAGCCACTGTATAATATCAAACATCTTACGGCAGCTGAGAGCAGGGAATGGAGAGACTGTGTTGATTTTTACGAACAATGAAAGCATGACTGAGCTGTAGTTGCTCAGATGTCCTGAAAAACAAAGAGCTTAGGGGACCATGGGCTATGCTTCATGCTGGCTAAAAGTGATTTTTAAACCGTTGGCCAGTGAATCAGGCACTGGTTATTCATTTGTCCAAAGTTTGTGATGGGAACACTTGGGACTTCTGAGATTTTTACTTACACACATGCTACACCAACAGCTAAAGAATTGCACAAGGACTACACACAAGAACTGGAACACAGGTTTTTTATCAAGACATTTAGCACCACATCATGGAAGAACATGAGAAAGAGCAACAGGCTGGGTATTGTCACTCACGTCGCTGTCAATACTGGCCACATTCTTCAACACCATAGGCAATCAGATGCCCAACAGAGCAGGCCAGCTGTTGGAAAGGACACATGCAATGAAGTCATGTTATGGCTCTCTCAGGTCTATCAGTTCTCGTTATGACTATAGAAAATACAAAAGATAGGACTCAAGGTAATGGTGCCCCTTTGGTCCTATACCACCTTCCATCCTAGTACTCACTCACCAAACACAGCACTGATAAAACAGGCTCCACAGAAGAGCTGGCTGCTCTCCTTCACCCCAAGGACTTCCTGCTCCTATCTCTTTTTTAGTGTATATGCGTTTAAACTCCAACACATCGCTCTCCTCCTCCTCTTCTGGCTGCTTGCTCTTAGAAGATCTGGCTCTTCTTTTGGAAAAGGTTAAAGACATCCCAAATTATACAAAATGAATCCATAAAGCTATTTAGGAGTTTGGGTTTTGTCTTCATTAGCAACAGATACAGAGCCAGGCACGGGAATTACAGTCACTGATGTACTACAGCTGCCTTTAAGGACAATGTGACAGGCTCCCACAATAGGAACTTCATGCTATTGAACGAAAAAAAGAAGCATCAGTTTATGTCCCTATCACTTGATTAATCACAATATGGCAAGCCACTGCAGTATGGCTTCTAGAAGGAAGAGATCTTGACAGCCCAGTGAAGAAAGGCAAAATAACTTCAGAAGCAGAATCATGAAAGACGAAGACCTAAGAGCAGCTACAGTCTAGGATTAAGATGATTTCAAAGATGCCAGAAGATCTTTGAACACAGTCCCTACTGTCATATATAGCAGCAGAATGAAATGAACCTTCCTGGCTCTGACACTGCCTATCATCCTGGTGCCTTTTAAAATAAGAAGCACTCAAACTTACACAAATTGCACCAGGCAGTTAAAATACAGCATCATGAGGCACAACTGAATAAGGCAGAAAGGATGCATAGAAAGAAGAAACATTCACAATTCATCTGATCGTGACTGTTACACTCAATTTAGTGCTACTGTAAGCTGGTAGCTGGTAAACGGATGTCTGAATCATCTCAAGTTCAGGACAACAGGAAAACATGACCAGCAACGTCACTGAGAAATGCAGGGTGTTCCCAACTTTAGGAGTAAATAGACATTCCCAACCTTTCAGAAGTTTCAGTCCTAACCTCCTTTCTGATGCTCTCAGACTCAGAAAAAAAATCCAATATTTCTGAAGAAGGGCTGGCAAACATCTTCTTGTCAGGGACTAAATATGCTAGCCTAAGGTTCTGACACAGATCTGAGTTTCTGGAAGAAAACTCTTCTCAGCTAAGTTCAGCTGTGCATCTTGATCTAACTTAATGAACAGAAACTGGCAGTGCTGCCATGGAGCCATTCTCCTGCCCTACCTTAGGCCCTACAAATGGCCCTCACAGGCACACAGCTCTCTCCTTGGATTTAAAGGGAGCCAAAAGTGATGAGCTCAGATTAGTTAGATATCTAATTTTGAGCATCCTTAAATTCCTCAAAAATAGCACCAAGCCTCAGGATTACAATTCCATTTTCTTAGCACGTAACAGTGATTTGAGTATCCACTAGCACTAAGGTGTCAAGAAGAATACCAAGCATGAGGACTGTTTTCCTCATGTGAAAGCTGCCACTGTCAGAAGGCTGCAAAGCAACAAGTCTTCCATCCTAGACCCCTTTCCAAATAAATTTGCTCACATCCTGCTTCACTCTGCTGCCCTTCACAGGGGCTGCCCATGACAGCTGGAAAAGTGAAGGTATACAGGACAAGACCAAAAAGAAAAGAGAGATCTAGAGCAAGAGTAGACCAAGCATGCCAGGTTGCCATATGTTTCCCTTCCTACTTAGCTCTCATTCTTCCCATGATTATGTGAGAGATCATCTGGATTGAAGAAAATTAGTATCTGATGTTAATTAGTGCTGTGACCGCCTGGTTGAGTGCCAAGTGCATTTCTGACACAGGCAGTAGAACTGGTCAAAATATCAGACTTATTGGAGTATTGCCCACAAAAGTTGAAACAGCACTTTGACCAAATTCTTTTAATATTTCTCATTGAAATAAAAACTTATTCACAAGGAAAAACTGGAAAAATAAAACATTCATGTTAGTACAGCAGGAGCTAACCCCAAAGACGTGGTAGTTTAGGTTCTGCTGGATGCACTTCTCTCCAGTAAGCTCTCAGGATGGACAGGGTTTCTCAGGATATCAGTGAGGGTAGGGAGAAATCCCGGAAGCACTTTTCTGTGATTCCAAAGGAAAGGTGAATCCTAACCAGATCCAATCTGTGGTGGAGTACAGCACAACAATATCTGATTTATAATACTTACTTTAGTATAATTTGGAAAATAACAATTTCAGTTTGGGGATTGCAATGGTTTATTTTCCACTGGGGAAAAAAGAAAGGAAAAAAAAGAAAACACCAAAAAACTTCCATAAATGAAAAACACATTTTACAAAAAGTCAATGAGAAAATGTTCAGCAGCTCATGAAGAACACTCCTTCAGTCTTGTTCACTGAGCTGGTAACATAACAGAGTTCTGCCCAAGGCTTTGCCTTGCCTTCCACAGGTACAGTTATTGCTAGGCTTCTGTTTCTCTTTTTTTGTTTTAATTATTGTTTCTTGGAACTAATTGACCCCAGCTCAGCTCTCAGCTGCTCAGGTATGGCGTTTGGAGTCTCAGCAGAGCCCGCAATGGGGAGGATGAGGAAAGCAGATTACTCTAAATGAAGCAAGTTCAAAGTAAACTAAGGAAAGGTGGCTTTTACTTCTGATGTCCAAACCATGTGCTCTTTTCTACTAGATTCACTCTCCATTTCATCAGTGCTATGCCCTAATACACTTCTGCCTGATCATAAAATGGTTTTCAATGCTATTTTTTCCAATTCCAAGTAGCCCTTTTCTTCCCTAGGATGCATTTTAGAAACCCATTTACCACTTAAATCTGGGCATCAAACTTCAACTGACAGTTCTTCAAGGAGCTACAGAGCTCCAAAGGCAGCAGAACCCCAAACATAGTCCTGGGAAAAGGCAGCCTGTGAGCTCCAACTCTCTGGAAACATTCAGAAGCGACCTGAGTGATCTCCATGGGCGCTGAGCTGCTTGGAACAGGCTGGAGCAGATCTATGGTGTAGCTGCAAAGAGGCAGATCTACTTCCACCTGACTTATTATCCAAGTGTAAAAGCTTAATGCACCTATCTGAACAATTAAAGTGTGTTCTCTGGAGTGTAGTTGTCTTTTTGTTTCTGAAGAGAGAAAGGCTCATGAATCAGCAAGCACCATGGTCAGTACCCCGATGTGGATTTATTCATTAGTTGCTTGTTTCTTTGTACACACCCAGGAGGAAGAAACAGCTTTAATAATAGACATCATTAAGGAAGGATTTTAAGAAAATTAGGAACCTCACAGAAAATTCATCGGGCTTCTGGGACAAATTTGCTCATGGTTGGAAGTCTAATATGTTTAAGGGTGGCTGATCCTATTCTAATACAATTTTTATAAGATTCTTTGCAGTCCTGCTCTAAAAGCATCTGTGGTGCAAATCATGACTGGAAGAAGCATGACCTTCCTTTGGGAAGGAACTGAGCTGGCATTGCTGCAATTTACTTAGTGAATTTTTTGGATATTCATATCAACGCAGTCTGACAGATGCTAATACTCAGTCTGCTACCCAATTACACACAGCTCCAGAGGAGGAAAAGGGAATTCATTTCAGGGCTAACTTTGGTTATTAAGGCTGTGGAGTACTCATGACCAGGTGTCTGTAATTCCTGGCACAGAAGATTTAAATTATCATTCTGTGAAACATTGGCTTTGTTCTTTGGTTTTGAAAAAATGACGCCATCACTAAACTTTTGTTCCTCTGGTATTAACAATTTATTCAGTGTTATTCTGCTGCTGTACAAACCATCATGGCAACTGTACAAGCAGCGTGACAATTTCATCAATTCTGATGCATTTGGGAATGCATTGTTTCAGAAGTCTGCATCTTGCCAAATACTGATAATTGCATTCCTTCTTCTGAAGGAATTACTAACTAAGGAGATTATTTCTAGCAGAGTTGCCCAAAAAGTCTTTTCCCCTCCACTGAAAAGTGCCATTTTGTCACAGCCAATCTTTGTGTTAATTTGATCGTTTCATTAAAACATCCACACAAGATTCTTCGGTCCAAGACAGAAGAAAACTGAGGGGAAAAAAATGGAGTACACGAAAGCATGAAAGGAGAAAAAAGAATTTTGACATCAATTTCAAAGCAACTTCTGCTTGAGGAAGAAGACTTGTGAGCCTTAATGCTCATGCAACGCACATAGCAGCCTGTTTCCAGCTGCTAGGTCTGATTTGTGGCAATACTCCAGAACAAATGGTTCGATTTATAACTCCGTCAAGTCATCCGGAGAACTGCAGAAGTCAAGCTGGTTTCTTGTTCCTTCTTGCATGCTCCCATCAGCAGGAAAGATTCTCAGACAAATCAGCTGCTAGATACATCTCAGTAATCTTAGAGTCTTGCTGCGGTTACAGGATGGTAACTCATGCAAAATAGTGAAATTAAAAGATTAAGAAAATAAAGCAGTAATGATGAAAAGCTGCAGAACCTACGACCCCACAGTATGGGAAGCTAACAGTATAAGCTGAGTTGTGCTCTTACATACATACAACTTACACATTTAAATATTACTGACATTAAGAATTGTACAACTGCTTCAAAAATTATGACATTTTGTCAAAACAAACTGGAGAGTTCATCGTTGTCTGACAGCCCATGGTTTGTGTTCTTTCTATAGTAAAAGCAACTATAGTAGAAGCATTCTCCTTAAAAACAAAACAGATTCGTATAAAAAACAGCACAACAAAGATCTGGGGCCTTAAGAAACTAAAATAGCCCAATATTTAAAACATTTGGCATCAGTCTGCCACTGAGAATACACAGGTTTTATGTTTGCTGGTAAATTAAACAGTGCCAAGGAACATTCCCAGTGCCTGGGAATGTTAACAACAACCGATGTGGTTAAATCATAACCATGATTCACACACAGCTCCATTTTGGCCACGGCCATCATCACTGAGCCCACCAATGTCAGAGCACAGCTCAGGAATTAGCACAAACCAGAAGCCATCCCAAAAGGCAGTCTGCATGTGGTCACCGTACCAGGAAAGCCAGAAGACTTTAGTAAGAAGATCTATGCAAGTGGGTCTCAGTGCTGGAGTACGGTTTTGAGCATGTTTAATTCATGAGCATTGCTATAATCACTCAGAACAGACATGGGATGCAAGTTGTTGCATTTCAGAGTTAATACAAGGTTTGATACCACCCTTAAAGAGAGTCATCCAAGTTCACGGAAAAATAAATGGCATTTAGTTTACTTGTAATCTGGTAGAAAGAAACCTAAGCTTCCCATTCGGGGATTCAATCAACAGTTCAGTGCTGTTGTGCTATGTCAGAGATGATCCTTAGTTACATTCTCATCCATTTTATCTTCATTATAACTAAACACCTACAGCTCTTTAGAAAAGCGTTGATTGCAGAGGTAATCATTTTCAGGTAAAATCATTTTCAGGTATATGGAAATAAAATGTTTAAATGTTACTACTAGTGTCATCATGCAGGCTCCCATCTCCATTTCACAGAGGCATAGGGTCTCGAACACTTTGCTGGGATGTCTCTTGTGCTCTTTGAGGGTGTTTATTGATTTCACTCCTGGATACTCAGATCCCAGAGTTGTGTACTCAAGATATGAGCTGACTAGTCACTGCATAGCTCCAGATGAAGGAGAGAAATGAGCATAATATAACACAAAAACACTCAATTTGGGCTATATCCTTTAATAACATTTCCCATGAAAGGTCACTAACTCCTTAAAGGCATTGAATTGTCAACTGTATATCCATGAACTGCACGTTATGGAAAAACAGTTTGTAATCCCCCCATTAATCCCTGGCATCAGGGCACATTCAGTATAATTATAGACTGTGGCAGAGTAATTTGAAAACTTTATTCCACAGGGCCATAATTATATCCTGGCTGTAATCCTTTAATAGCCAATATCACTTAATGTATTATAGACATACCATATAACTAGATGAACAAATGTACTAAAACATCCTGCAAGCAAGCCACAGTACAAGCAATGGCACAGACAGTGATGCAGGCTATTAACAAGATGCACAATTAATAAGCAATAGAACACACAGCCTGGAAACATCAGAATTTCTACTCTTGTTTAGAGTATTTGTTGCAACAATAGTTGGTTTTCAAAAGTACCCTGCTGGATGCATAAATCGAAAGCACTGAAGGAAATCTGTCACAAATTGCCACTTACGTCAATCTGCCATCAAGCAAAGGGCAGAAACAGACTTCCAGCAATTCTGTGGAAAGAAGTTATGAGGACTTACATTTGCTTATGTCTAAGAGCGTATGCAATACATGGGACCAGAAAGAAAAAGTTTAAACATAATTCGAAGCCTAGTTGTTAGCCTTAGGTACGTAATGCAGTGTTCAAGGATCTCTGTACTGATGCAAAGTGTCCCTGAAGGACATAATCAGATGCTTCAGAGAAGAGACAGGAATTAGGACACAGTTGTGCCTGGTACTTCCAGGGGCTGGTGCTGTCCCTGCTCACTAACTCAACACCAGTCACCCCAGACTAGTCAGGATCAACGGGACCCTTCTCACCCAGCTGCCAGCTCTGGTGCTGCTCTGTGGACCAAGATGGTGCCTGGCACTTCAGCAGTGCACCTTCTATCATGCACTGACTATGCAGAATCACAGAATCATTTAAGTTGGAAGGGGCCTTTTAAAAGTCATCTAGTCCAACTCCCCTGCAATGCACAGTGACACTACAGCTCGATCAGGGTGCTCATAGTCCCCCCAGTCTGACCTCGAACGTCTCCAGGGATGGGGCATCCACCAGCTCTCTGGGCAACCTGTGCCAGGGCTTCACTACCCTTATTGTAAAAAACCTTTTTCTTATATCCAGTCTAAATCTCCCCTCTTTTAGTTTGAAACCATTTCTTCTTTTCCTATCACCACAGACCCTGCTACAGAGTCTATCCCCCTTTTTCCTGTAGCTCCCCTCTAGATACTAAAAGGCAGCTATCAGGTCACCTCGGACCCTTGTCGAGGCTGAACAGCCCCAGCTCTCTCAGCCTGTCCTTGTAGGGGAGGTGTTCCATCCCTTGGATCATTTTTGTGGTCCTTCTCCAAACATGCTCCAACAGGTCCACGTCTCTCCTGTGCTGAGCGCTCCACATCTGGACGCAGTGCTCCAGGTGAGGGCTCACCAGCGCACAGCACTGACCCCCGAGGGACACTACTGATCTCCACCCAGACATTGAGCCATCGACCTCCAATACACCTTTATCAGAACCGACACAAAGCTCATCTTCTGCACCAAACCACAGATTACCACTAGAAATAGAATTAAGGAGCAACACGGGTTTGCATTAAAAGTTTCTCTTTTCATATAATATATCTCCCACCTGTCAAAGGCAGCGAACAGTCTTCCCTTTGTAATGACAAGAGCTGCAGCCACTTATACCCCACAGGGTGCAGGAAAAAACAATGGTACAGCAGACTACTGAAAAATGGCTTGAGATGAATGCAGCTTTCCAGCCAAATGACACTGCCCCTTTGTTGATGTACTACAGAAGTAATAGGACACCACTTAAAGAGCATAACGGAGATGCCCACGATTACAAAGGCACAACAAACCAGGACAGCCAGTGGCCACCATCCTCCTAAGTGCCCACTGCTTTCTGTCTTTTCCAGGCAACAACAGCTCATTTTGTTTCCCTTGCAGCCAAAGGGTTAAACATCTCCCATTACAGGTAGCCCTGTCACTTTCTTGTCCCAGTTACAGAGGAAGACAGAACAAGGGAAAAATTCCTTCATGTTAGCATGATTCAGTGTTTGTTGAGATCTTTAATTTTAGAATGGCTGAGGTAACTGTGAGGAACAGACAGGCTCCTGAGACCACAAAGCAAAGCAGCAGCAAACTTCCAACGAGACACAGGTAAGAAGCAGTGACTAACGATATAACCCAGTTATGTTCATCAGCTGAACTCACAAGAACTCAGAAGGAAATAGCTGCAGAGAAGCGGGAGAGGTGACAGGGTGTTTGTGTGCTTATTTGCAACTATTTATGAAGCCTGTGCCTCTCCCCAGTGTGACACCTAGCTTTTATTGTAATTATTCATAAAAAATGCAAGTATCACTTAAATCCCTCGGGAATTATACAGTGCTCCCTCCTCTTCCCAGTTCCACCAGGGGGAGAGTTGAAAAATAATCCAGAGCGTCCTAATTTAGCTTGACCTCTACTTGCAATAGCTGAAGGCAGCAGGCACTCTTAAGCCAGCTCCAGAGCCTTTCATCTGCCTGGCAGGAGAGCACTGCGAGACACAAATGTCATCTCAACTGCACTGTGTAGAGGCAGAGTGGACAGAATTTCTTTCTGGAACAATGTGACAAGTGCTGGTGCACATGAGAAAGGCACCGCCACCGAGGAGCTCTGCGCTGAATGCTGTGAGAGCTCAGCACGGCAGCTGTCAGACATTCAGTGTTTCCTGGGGCATATCAAGCCTGCTACGCTAACACACCCCCACCCCCCATGTGAATAAGCTGCAGCTTGCAGGAGTTAGTTAAAAGCCATTCATGAAAAAACAGATTGTAAGGAACAAATAACAGGTCAGCACAGTTAGACTAAAGCTGCGAACATGTAAGCAGGACTACAAAGGCTGCTCATTTCAAGAATGTGAAGGTAAAATATCCGCAAATCATTTGGAAGCTGAAGCAACGCAGCACTCGTCCTTCTAGAGTCACCAATTTTCATGGGTATAGTGCAGTGAGCTGCTCCCTCGCCACCTGGACTATCCATAGTGCCCAGGCACCAAAATAGGGGCCAGGGGGAGATTCTTTTCCTCTAATCTGAGCCATTAAGAATTAGATGGAACACCTGTGCCAGACACCATAGCCTTTTACAGTCAACAGAGAGGGGAAAGCACTACCAGAGGATGAATCAACTGACTTGTTTTGGATGTATATCCTAGGATAAGATGATTTGCCCTCAGAAGTGACCATGTCAGACATGTGCACCTACCTCTTGATAGTTAAGGCAGAAAAATGTTAAGGCACTGCCTAAGAGGTAGTCCCCTAAGAAAAGATAAAAATAGAAGAAAAGCTTACAGCAGTGAAACAACATCCCCAAAGTGATGCAACAGTTGAGACTGATAGTGGGAGTAGATGACAGTAAGAAATGGCAAGTGCTCTAGAAAACGGCAAGATCAGTAATCCCAGCAGGATGATCATATCTGAAGCAACATGAACAAAAGAAGCCACAGAAGTAAGGTGTGAATACGGGCAATTCCTTACCATCTTCTACATATACATCCGATTTGATATAAGAGACAGAAACTTCAGACGTTACAAATTATCTGGACATTCATTTGCTACTTGCCCTCCTTCTTTCCTAACCTCTTGAGGAAACGCTCTTACTGAAGTCCAGTGTACGAAAATGAGACAAGTGGCCATTCCTTGACCATAGTTTTACCTGAGCTTTCATTCACTGTAACCATCTGACAGCCACTACACAGTATGTCTTCATATTACACAACGTGCTGTTCAATTAAGCAGGAGGTTGTGCACCTCTACTCATTATCCCTGGTGGTTTTAAACAAGCTTCTCACCTGTTCCATCTGCAATGCTTGTTTGGCACAACAGTAATTTTTCCAGGTGAGAGAGAATCTAGTTATTATAAAGAATGAATTATTTACAGAGAGATCAGTACTCCAGTTTGTGTCAAGATTTCACTAATTGTAGTTAATTGAAAGTACCACACTGAACGTAAGCACACTCTTCAGGTTCATAAAAGCCTTAAGTGCTTCTAAATAGTGTGAAAAATGGGGAAAACTCAGGAGATTGGTCGCAGGAAACAATATCTTCCACTTCTATCCTATTGACTCAAATTAAGTCAAAGTTAATCAAGGTTTAAACACATCATCTGGTAAGAGGTTGATGGGGACAGGTGAACCCCTCTCCTAGCAGGCTCATGGTATCATAAACTCTCAAAGTCAGAAGCCCCAACTGTAACTATGCAGATCAGACCAAATCTCCTGCTGCAGTTTGGCTTACCTACATTCAGTCTCCATGCAGACCTATCGCTGAAGCAGTGCTGTTGGCCTAGGTCTTAATAGTGTTCTCCTACCGATTTTTAAGGAATTTAATAAGCAAAGTAAAAAGGAACAGAACAGAGGAAGTGATTTCACCAGACTCATCAAGCAATTAGCAGCAAAGCTCAAGACCAGTTTAGGTCCAGCTCTATTCAGCACATCTGCGGCTTCACCAAGCGTGGTGAACCAATCTACCAGATCACTGCACACAAAAGAGGGTGGGGAACAGTGTCCCCTTCGGAGCTTCCCCTTGCAACTGCATATCATTACCATCCCACTGCATCAGCTCCAGTGCTTATGGGACTTACAAAGAGTTCATTCAAGTCATTAGGCTGACAAGAAAAATGTCACACACAAAGACACAAGTGACATTTCCGTAAGGTCAGCATGTCATATCATCTCACAGAAGTGTTCTGTGACCATCAGAGCTTGCTCCAGAGACAAAGCAGGACCACAACCTCTTCAACAGCAGCAAGCTACCAGAGCAATTCAGACACTTTTGAACCACAGTTTAAGCCACACAGCACTTCACAGGTAAATGATCTTTCCTGTTTCAGACTCAAACTGGATGAGCCACTCTGAGCATTGAGGGCACTGGCAGGTGATATCAAACAGCCTGTCAAATGTAACACCTGGTTTAGCTATTTCTAAATGTCAACTTGTTTTACTCTAAAGAGTCATATGTGCTTTCACACAATAAAATCCAAAATTATATTGCTGAAGACTGTCACACCAACACCATCTCACCACTTCAAAATAGATAAAACCAGGCACTTTTCCATCCAAACCATTCCCTATGCCTGAAAATACACAGACAGGCTTGTCTTAGCAGGATCAGGAACTAATCCACTAGCCTCATCGGACTCCAGAAATTTGCCCTAAAGCTTTAGGTATTTAGACAACACATCTTAACAAATCAAGCTTTGTAAAAATACTAGTAAGTGCTGCTATGTGTGACTGGATGCAGAATAGATAGCTGTCCCTTCTGGCTGTAAGCCTTGGGTTCAATTCCTTCCTCTGACCAAGAGCATTCCAACCCAATGCACATATTCCTTCTCAAGTGAATGCCCAGAGCAACAGGTTAAGGAAGCAATTTTCAACTCGCTGTTCACAGAGTAGTGCAGGTACTCATTAACTCTTGACAAGGAATCCATAAAAGGTAAACTGAAAAATCAAGCTTGACTTGCCAGCAAGCTTAAAACAAAAAGGGGCTAACAACTCATTTTCATTTCTCTTCTGACATCTCATCTAGACTTCTTTCCTCCTCCTAGTGGTGGTTTTAACCTCACATGGTCTCTCATGTGATACGTAAGTCAGCCTTCCAAAAAGTCGAAAAGCAGGGAAACTCAACTTCAGAACAATCAAACATCCTGTATTCTTTTACTGTCAGTGGTGTGGTTCTTATGTTTTCTTTCTTCAAAGCGAGCCTTGCTTGATATTTGAAACTTTTTTCTCTGCAAAAAAATGGATACCCACATCTTACATCAGAGTTGTAAGAACAAAAGTACCACCTCCTGGTAACTCTAAGGTATCTCTCGCCACCTGTCTAAAACTGGCCACTAGTAACCATCCCGTACCCCCAACATGCCTTATTTTGCAGCACCAAACGAGCTTTGCCATGTCTTAGCCCACAGTAGCTTAGTGCATGTGTAAGTCTTCCTCTGAAGCTTGATTCCTGCCACGTTGTGCTCATTGTCCTGGATTCTGCTGCGTACACCAGAAACCGAAGAGGTCAGCAGCGCAGGGCTAAACTTCTATTTTGCATCTTCAAAATCCAGCACCAGCACCATTTTTGGACCAGCTGAGTGCACGATGCTAATGGTTCGATTTCATGTGCAATTTTGAAGCATATTACTGTCAGGATCACCTCTTTTCCTTGCATTAATAGCTTCTGAATTTCTGATTAGCTTGAACAGTTCTGACATGCTAGCCTATTCCCACATCTCCCTGTTTCTCAAGATTTTGTTAAGCAGATGACTTGAAAGGTTTTTTTCTGCCCCCTTCAATTCAGGACTCCATAGGAATTTGTCCAGCATTTTAAATGTACTCCTAGTGATTCACTCCCAGACCTGAACCTATTTAAAGGCTGTACCTCACAATATATTACAGCAGGACTCAACAAAATTACTTAAACATAGACCAGGTGATATAACACTGGGATAAGCTGAAACAGTATACATTATATTGGATTATCCATTTCTTTCTCAGTGAAAGGTTTGAGCAAAGTAAAGCTTCACTGGGTTTCCCCTGAGCTGAACTTCTGGTTCTAAAGCATTCAGAACCAGGTTTGAGCCATGGAGTCCCCCTTTGTTTAATGTCCAATTTATGGTAAACAATAATTGCTTGGTCTCATTCTTTCCATGCCAGTTAAAAACAAATTGATGGGTACTGCAAAACACTTATTGGGCTACGCAAACAGTTACAAGAGCAAACTTGCAAAACCTCTATTGCCAGAGAACAGATAAACATCAGCATGGACAGAAAAAGTAGAATTTCCTACCTTATAAAGACTGAAATCATGGGCACACAATGTTTGCTCTTCTAACACAAGAACATGTACCCATGTGGGGTAGCTAAGTCCTGGAACAGGTTGCCCAGAGATGCTGAGGAACCTCTAATTCAGAGATCCCTGAAACTTCACTGGCCCTGAACAACCAGACCTAACTTTAAGGTAAGCCTTGCACTGAGCAAGAGTCTGGACCAGAGATCCCCAGAGGTCCCATCCAGTTTGGGTTTTGCTATGATTCACACATACCTTGACATATAAATGGAAAGCTAACCTTGGGAGATAATATAGAGCAGTATGCAAATCAAGACTACTGCAAACTTCATAAAGATGTTAACAGCTTTTATTTCACTGGTGCAAGGCCCACATGTCATCCATCACTCAGCAACATCAAAACAAAACATCTTCTGTGAAACAGTTCCAGAAAATTCAAAACAAAGTAACAGTGGCTATAATAAACTTCATACAGTACCGTAAATCACTTAGTTTGTGTCATTCAAACAAGAATAAATCACTTGCTAGCATACATGGCTTTTTATTTCCCAAAAAAAAAATAAAACATACCAGCACAACTCCAATACATGCCTCACACCCGGAAATGCGTAACATCACTCCATGACATTGATAGCTGTTCGTGCTTAGAACTAGTCATCAATTCACCCTACTGATATCATAAAATACAAAATGATATGAAAAAACTACGTTTACAAAGTACAGTCCCAATCCTGCAATCTCATCTGTTTGGGCAGGTATCTGCAACCGTTCCAACTCCCCTGAAGGCAATGTGGTATTTAGTGCTCCATTGCTAAAGATTTGATTGCAGAATCAGGGTAGAAGTGGGAAAGGTTTAAATCTTTCCACAAGCAGTAAAACACTGCCTTATTCTTCTAGATTCAGTTTCAGTAGTATTTGCACAACCTCCTAAACAGAGAATTACCTACTTCCAATTACCTCACATTTAGGAAGAAAGAAGGATAGGCTTTTAAGGAGTCTGCAGAGAAATGGCTTTCACTGAAATGACTTGGGGCTGTAAGCTGTGCTGCAGTGCACGGTGGTGATTCAAATGCTTCCAAGAGACAGCCACATCTTGTTTCAGTATTTACAGTACCTGCCGCCTTCCTCTGCCTTACGTGAGTTTCTTCATGAGCAAGTCATCACAGATCTTGTTTCCATTAGAAAAGCACTATGACATGACTCCAAAAACAGGATTATGACGACAAATACTAGGGCCATACTCTTCATAGTCCTTCTTCGTGTGACATACTTGGAAAAATTCCGGCTATGAAAATAGAAAACAAATCCCCTCAAAAACATAAGAATAAGTCAAGTAGAAAACTAGACAAAACAATGCCTTAAAATTTTTTTAGATTGCAGCTTCATGATGTGGTATTACACTTTCGCAACAGAATAAAACTCAAATTTTTAACATATGAAGCAATCAAGAAAAGTTTGTCTGGACAAAAGACATTTTAAATATAGCAATAAGAAATCTCACTTTGAAGACATGAATTGTTCCCATTTTCCTCCATTTGATTCTTTCTCAGGTTTAAGAATGTTGGTTTGGATCCTATACTCCTGAGGTCCTGACTAATCCCAAGTACTAACTTCAAGAATAAAGTGACTATAATACAGCTATCATATAAAAACTACTTGAGAATTATGTCACAACGTGATAGCCTTACACAGGTAAGGCTCCCACCTGCTCTGTACAAACTTTGCTGAGATGAAAGTTGCGTAAGGATTCCAGAATGTGACACAGTTCAAGCTGTCACAAAGGGTTTAAAAGTAGTACCCAGAACAAATACAGCCAGGAGACAGCACGCAACGAAAGATCCAGAATAGTTTTCATGAAGACTTACTGTTGAAGCCAGCATGGAACCGCCAAACCAAACCGCATAACGCTGCATGTGATGTGTTATCACTTGAACTTCAACTGGCTTGGGCTAAAAAAACAGTTCATGATTAGCTTACATTCCTGGCAAGATCCTTTAAAACTCAATATACCCAGAGATCTTCACCCCTCCAATCATATTGCTGTCTCACACTTATTACTCAGTGTGCCATATTCCCTGGGAGACCAAATCGCACAACTCTTCCTGCTAGCACACTGAAGGACGCAACAGTTAAATCCCTCTTGCCTACTGCTAATATCACTTATCTCCTAGTAAGAGGCACCAGGAACATCATTACAGATTGCTCACAGTAACTTCAAGATTCCTATAATGACATGTCATACGTTGCATGGCTATCAATACATTTAATAACACATGCATACACACTATTCATTTTATAGCACTGTGTTTTCACCAGTGAGGTGAAAGATTTTGAAATTTATTTCTTCCACTACTCTCATAATCAACACATTTGATATTCATTCTTACTTTTATCCGACCACCACTGAGTTCCTCACTAAGTCGCAACCTCGCATCCACAACTCTTTTCAAATCCCTTTGCAGTCGTCGTCCAAAGTCCCTGAACATTGTGGATCCTCCTGAGAGCACCACATTCTGAGGAGAAAATAAAGACACACTCTTTAAACCCAGTGAGTTTCCCAAAAGGTATCAGGGAGCTGACAAGCTACACAGAACACCTTAAGTATTGCTCAGTTCTCATAGTAGCTCCATGACCCCCCTACGTTCTCTTTTTTCTTTAAAGAATAGTTTTCTGTGGAATATGCTATCATAAAAGAGAAGGATTCCATTAAAATAGAGAGCTAGTATTTCTATGCACACACTGGAGCATAAAGATGACACTGTCAAAAAGCTTCAGAGATGCTGATACCACACAGTTTTAGCACTGATGTCAAATAAGGCTCTAACCTGGTCATGTTACTGTTAGTGTCTTTCCACAAGCAGCAAAGTTATCTAGAACTCAATGGTTTGCTTTTTTTTTTTTTTTTT